>APFE030502675.1:142204-188521 GCA_000404065.3 Pinus taeda | reverse complement strand
ACTTGATGGCAACTCACTTAAGTGGCAATGGTCTGTTCAGGCTCTCAAAATGATGGAAATTAAGAAGCTCGCAGGTGAATGGTTCAAAAGGTGCGGACCCGCAGGTTCACCATGCAGGAGGTGCGGTCATACCCGCAGGTTACCCGTTCAGTAGGTGCGGAACCCCAGTTCACTCACTTCAAGGAAGTGAAGCGCGCTCACGTGGGGTTTCTTATGTTTGGCCCGTGGTATTTAGCCCGCCTTTTCTGATGCTATGGTTTTGGCCCGTGGTATAGGATCTATTTTAGCCCCGGTTTGGATCCCTTGTATTGGTTATTGATGGTTTTGTCCCATGGTGTGAATAAGGGCTTGACTATAAATAGGGAAGGAGATCACTTGGCTGATATATCTTTTCAATTGAATATCCTAAGATCTGAAATATTGGGTCGTCAATGTAAAATGCTTGATCTAAATAAAAGTAAATTTGAAGGTAAATCTATGAAGTCGTGATCTCTCGGGCGCATAATCAGATCTATGGATCTGACTGACTGTGGCACATTGGAGGACTGTAAATTTGGCCCTAATCAGAAGTCCATAGGCGATCCATAGGTGCAATGCGGGGGTACGTAGCTCACTAAAAGGCTCAGTGCGGGAGTACGCTGCGAAACCAAAGGTGCAGTGTGGGGTACGCAGCGCAGGAGAGGGCACAGTGCGGGGCACACGCAGTACAGAAAATGGCGAAGTGCGAGGTACGCAGGCGAGGAGAAGGCACAGTGCGTGTGTACGCAGTATGTCGGAAGCAAAGGTGCGGATCTGAAGAAAAGTACGCAGAGCAGAAGAACAACCAGTGCGATTTGCGCAGTTCAGTCTTAGAAGAGTTGCGGATATACGTAGGCCCCTGTTGGTGAAGTTGCGGTCTTATCTTGAAACTATTGTTGATTGTCCTTTATCTCTTGCAGCAGAGTTCTGGGTTTATATTTCTGGTACTTCTTTTCTGTTTACAGCATTCTGAAGAGTTGGGTGATTCATTGGTTCATTATATAAGGAGATTGGGTGATGTTCATGGACTTGATGATTATTTGATGTTCATGGATCCAGTTTGAAAATTTATGAAACGTGGTCCTTAAAGAAGTAAAAGAAAAAAAGAGGGTTGTAGCTCCCTTCCAGGAGAGACTGGAAAACAAGAGAGAGTTGTAGCTCTCTGCAGGTTGCAGCCTGCGTACTGGTAAAGAACTGCACCAGTACAAAATCATTGTAAAAGAAGTTTCTAATTGAAAGAAGATAGAGACATATTGCAGTAGGTGGTTTTCACCCACATTGGGTTTCCACCTTATATCTGGTGTTCTTTGGTATGACTATCTGTTTTTCTTGTTTCATGCTCATTATTATATACAAGTTAATGATCAATAAATTAAGGAAGGCATATTGAAAAGAATTTGATAATACTGATTCACCCCCCCTCTCAGTATTATTTCGAACATTCTATGCATAATCGCAAGGAACCATCCTTCTTCTTAACAAAAATTACAGGAGCACCGCAAAGGGATATATTAGGTCAAATGTGTCCTATATCCAATAGTTCCTTCAGCTGAATTTGTAATTCTTGATGTTTTGGAGCTATCATTATGTAAGGTGGTTTAGAGATTGGTTTTGTACCAGGTTTCAATTCTATTATGAGATCCAGCTCTCTTTCGGGAGGTAATCATGGTAGTTCCTTTGGAAAAACATCCAGAAATTCAGATTACACTAGATATTGTTCTAAGGGTGGTCCTTTATCCTTTCTTACTTCTTGAACTACATATACCTGACAACCTTTTCTTAAGCAATGCTTCATTTGCATTGTTGAGATGAAGCGCAAAAATAATTTCCTCTTAATACCTTGGATTTGGATCGTTTGTCTGAATGTTGTTAAAATCGTGATATTTTCAACAAAAAGATAAAATCGCACTTAGTACTCGGATAAAAAAACTTTTGAACAACAACATATAACAACAAAAAAAATTTCGAGGAAGAGGTGACCCAAGCTACCCCTGTCACAAGTAGAGGATGTGGTCTACCTCGTGTAGCTCCTAGTTCTTCAGCTTCTAGAGCATAGCAGACTCCATAGTCTACTGCGGCCTGCCAACTCCGCCAACATCTACATCTAGAGGGGCAAAGAAAATTAGTAGTATTAGACTTTAGTTATTTGGTTCATTTCATTGTATATGACATTATGACTCATGATATGAGATACATTATTATATTTTTCGTTGATATTTTGAGGTTGAGTTGGGACTCAAGATTCAGGACTTACTATTTAAGACATGATTCACTGTTATGTGTGATTTTAGCACTAAATGATATTAAACACCTTATATATTAGTTCTTTTATCATATTTATGTGTCAATGTATTTATTTTATGTTGTAGATGGTTTAGATATTAAAAAAATTGAAAAAAAATGAATATTTTTGTACCAAACGATTTTTTCCAGATAATTACCGATTTTTTCCCGATTATTACGATTTTTTCCGATTTTTTCCTCGCGCCAATATTATCCCGATAACGATTAGTGCAACATTGGTTTATCCTTCATCATTTATATAGAGAATTGTTTTCCCATAACAGTCTACTCATGCTTGATGAGCTTCCAACCAGTCCATCCCTATGACAAGGTCATAAGTTCCAAGGGTTGTGACATAAACTTTTAACTTAGTCGAACAGATCCCTAGATCAACTTGCATTCCTCAACACTTAAATCTACGGATTGGAGTTCTCCTAAAGCCATTTCCACCTGTCTGAAATCGTTTTGCTTGCAAGCTACCAACCCACATTTATTTTATGCACATGACGAAATGAAACTATCAGTGGCACTAGTATCAAATAAGATTTTGAGTTTTATGTCATTAATAATACCTGAAGATTCCACTACAATGACTGATGTGCTGCCGGGTTGTTGACTATTGCATGGATTCTATGATTGCCTTGGGTATTTGATTATGGCTCTTTTTATGTTCTATGCATTATACTTGACGAAGCTTTCAAACAATCATGTTGAAAATGCGATCCTCCACATCCCCAACAATTAACCTGGGGTGATCCCCTTGAGTCAAATTGTGAGTTTCTAGACAAGGAGCTTTGTCCTCTTGTGCCACTTCCTCTCGTGTTTCTTCCTCTATTAGCAGTTCCGCGAGATTTCCATGGACTTATGTTTGATGATTCAGCGACTATAGTATTAACTGCCATGGGAGCTCTTGCTCCTACTTCTCTTGGGGTAAATCTATTACCATAAGGAGGTGGCTCGAGCTACTTCCCCTGAAGAAGTTTCGGGGAGTCTTTCCCGGAAACCCTGGCTGTACGGGTTATGTTGGCCTGAGATCCCTTTTTATCCCCAGATACTCCTTTGCATAATGGCCACATTCAACTGCCTCGACTACTAATGATGGCTTCCACATCCTAACCATGGCCCTGATTCGAGGATTGAATCCATATACGAAGTGTTCAACTTGACGTTTATCAGTATCTAAATATGTTGAACCAAGTACTAGAGGATATGTTGAGGATGTATGTTATGGACTAATAGACACACTGGGAAAAGTACTTACCCTTAGTTGAATTTGCATACAATAACAGTTACCACAGTTCAGTCAGGATGCCTCCATTTGAAGCATTGTACGATAGACCTTGCAGAGCACCGTTAAGTTGGAACAAGTTAGAAGATCGGGTAATAGTGAGTTCAGAATTAATTCAAAAGATGGAAGAACAAGTGAAACAAATTAGGCAATGATTGAAAGAGGCACAAGATAGACAAAAGAGTTGTGTTGATACGTAGAGGAAAGATAGGAATTATGAAGTAGGAGATCAGGTTTTCGTCCATATCCGACCAAATCAAAGCACTATCTGATTCAGCAAAGGGACGAATTTGTCACCCCAATTTATTGGGCTATTCAAAGTCCTAGAAAAAGTTGGACCTGTCGCCTATCGCCTTGCACTGTCACCCCACTTGTATAAAGTTCATAATGTATTTCATGTATCTGTATTAAGACACTACATAACTGACAAATCTCATAACCTCAATGGAAGGAATTTCAAATATCGAACGAGGAAACCATATCGGTCGAATCATTACATATACCGGAACATAAAGTTCGACAACTGAGGAATCGCCTGGTAGACCAAGTTAAAGTCCAGTGGGACAAGTATAGTCTTGGATCAGCTACATGGGAAGATACAAAGATCATATGTCAAAAATACCCCAACTTGTGTTAACTTTGAGGAATTTAAAACCTTATTTTGTATATATCTACTTTATTTTAGGTTGGATATTTAAGACTATTATGTTGGATTATCACATATAAAAATGAATTTTTATTTTGTTGATGCATGGTATATGTTATTTGCTTAACTCTGTTAGTACATAGATACCAATATGAAATATGTTATTTAAATTACCTTGTTGGAATATGGGTACCAATATGAAGTTTAGTATTTCATTTATACATATCAACATGATTCATAAGATGGAAATAAATAATGACTACACTTAGCTACTTAATGTGAAAGCGAACTCACAAATATAGCAGCCATACATAGCCAAATATGTTATATGAACTCAAAGATCAATATCATAGATAGCAACATATTTGGAATGCACAAAAGTTGTTATCTGAATACAATTGGTTTTGAATATATTGATGCATATGTTATAATGTGTGGACAAGTGTTTACATTGCAAGTAGTATCGTTACCAAACCGACCACGTGATGACAAAAATCCAAGAACAATTGAGGCTCAATAAGATTCCATGATAGGGTGATAACCGAGAAATCATGCTGATTCATGCCGATATAGTTGGCATTATTACTCGGTTGGAGTCTATGAATGGTTAGGTCAATATAATTGACACCATGTCATATTCTAGTAGAGGATGAATAGGATGGAAGCGGAAGAGATTAGGAAGGATGGGATGATTCTATAATAGCTTGGGAACCCAGCTGGGGCAGGGTATGACTATGAAGGTTGTAAAACTATGAAGTGTTCAAAACACAAATTTTAAAGTGTCCTCGCATTAAACAAAAATTCAATTACGGAACACAATCCTTACATGATTATACTAATCGCTAAATAATTACTAATAGAATTTATATACCCTAACTTCGGGACTAAGTTTTCTAGTCATGGAAGGACTGTATGAGTCATGCTCCCCTAGATGTGTGATGATGACTGTCGGATGTCTACTGAGAAATCATGTCGATATAGTCGACATTGTTACCCTTGGGGTCATGGAATGGTTAGGTCAATATAACTAATGCCATGGCATACTCCAGTAGAGGATGGATAGGATGGGAGCGAAAGAGATTAGGAAGGATAGGATGATTTTGGAATAGCTTGGGAACCCGACTGGGGCAGGGCATGACTATGAAGGTTGTAAAACTATAAGTGTTCAAAACACAAATTTTAAAGTGTCCTCGCATTAAACAAAAATTCAGTTATGGAACACAATTCTTACATAATCATACTAATTGCTAAATAATTACTAGTATACTTTATATACCCTAACTTCAGGACAAAACTTTCTTAAGGAGGGGTGTATGTAATGGCCATCTCAAATTATAGGCAGCGTATGAATATTAAAATGTATACGAGACATGCATATGATAGCTACATATGTATACATCATATGCACTGCACTAGTATACATATTAACTTAATATGATAATTGTTAATAAAAGATAAACGAATTAATTATTGAGAGTTCTAAGTGAATACCTAACTCACATAAGTATTAAATATATTGAGTGAATTATTTAATGTATATACCACCATCATACTATATATAACTATACAAGATAAAGGGGAAAGACAATGTATTGCACAAAATAAAAGGGAATATAATATATATATATGGTGCAAAAATAAATTAAATATAATAAGCAATATACAAATAGCAAGGGAAATACAATACATAATATACAAAAGAATTATAATATATATATTAAATTTTATATAAACTTAAAGGAGAATATAAAATCTACAAACCATACAAACTTAAAAAGAATCCATAATATATATATAAAGTCAAAAGGGAACATATTATTAAGTCACAAGGAGTTATAACGTAAACCAAATACAATAAGATATAAATGTTTTACACTAAAAGAACTTTGTTGTCAATCGTTAACGCAGGTGGTAGATGCCTTCTCAGAGTTCAGCTAAAGCTTATCCCTTCGCTAGAGGAACCTCGAACAAGGGGTCACCATTTGGAGGTAGAACACGATTCTATATAAAATGAGAAAGGCATTTTAGGAAGGGGGAGTGGATTATGGAAGTTAGAGAGAATTATGTGAAACTAGAGGAGATTTTGGGGAAGAGACAAGAATTTCTAACAAAATTACAGATACTGAGCTTGATTATTGTTAAAATTGGCAACTAGGGTCAAACTCCATGTGGGTCATCTTATTAATGGAAGCTGATATTTTTCTTGGATCCCTCTCATCGAGAGGTGTAGGATTGATCTAAAGTTCATCCGATTCCGATAAGTATTCATGGAGATATGAATTTCTTTGTCTTATGGGACAATTCATCAAGGTCGGCCAACAACCAAATAACCCCCTTTTGTGCTCTACGTTTTAGTATAAATAGAAGAGCACTTTAAGTCATTTGAAACACTCACTCTTGTGATCTCTTTTCATCCTGTTTTGGGTTTGATGAAGATTAGATCTAGAGGGAGTGCCCTAGGATTACGCTGCCCTAAGATAACATGCCCTAGATCTAAATGCAGTCATGGGAGAATAGGCTCTATGCTGCCCTAATAGAGAAGCCTAATGCAGCCATGGTAGAAGCCCTATTGTTATCATGGAGAAACACCTACACAGTCATGGAACAAGGGTTCTAATGTTGTCATGCCCTAAACACAGAGAGACCTAAGCTTTGTCCTAAAGGAATCATGGCTGTAGCCTGACGTTGTCATGGTGATGACCCTATGGAGATGACCTTAACACAGTCTCCTAGCCGCAACACTTAAGGTTGCCCTAGGCTGCAATCCATGAGGGTATACACGCAGCAAGAAGGGATTCATATCTAGCCCTAGCTACTGTCCTATATTACGCTAGCCGTAGTCCTAAAGGGTGAGCTAAGACGCAGAGCGAGAAGCCTTAACTAGCAGCGTGTGAAGGCCTTGTTGTCGCACAGAGTGTCCAAGCAACGCGACAATACTCAGAGTAAGGGTTGTCACTCTTAAATCCTTACTCACTCCGTTTAGACTCTCCTAGACAAGTCAAGGGGAGTAGTCCCTAGGTAAATGGATGAGAAAGCTTGTGGATCACGGACTCTAGGAGATTTTAAAGATGGACAACTTGATGAATTTAAACAATTAAATTAGATTGATAGATTAAATGTCAATGTAGACAAGACATGACCACAAGATAGAAACAATTAAAGACCAAAGCCTTTGATATTTGAATTAACCATCAATAAAACAAGCTATCCAGAACGATTTTCAATATGTGATAAAAAAGTGACAATAACACTATGGCATGCAAAGAATTCCAGATCTAAAATGATTATCGGTAATGACCAAGAATTAATCAATCTTTTCCAAAAGCCAATATGATTTATCACACTATAGAAGAATCATGAGAAATGCATTTAATAACACTAAGGAACTTTAAATCTAAATTTTTATTATTCCTTAGGCAATAATGTTTAATGGTAACTGAAAAATTTAAAATGTTTTAATGCCACGAAAAGATGAAAAGGGCATAAGATAAAAAATTTAATGGGCCATAGGCCACATTTAAATTTTCTTAACGTTAAAGCACAAACCCTTTTTATCTTATTTTAAAATCCTTAGTCACCAAAGTTTAAAATTTTTTTATGATTTTTTAAATGTTTAGGATTTTTAAATATTTTAGATTTTTTAGACTTTTGAAATTTTATAATTTTTATTAATTTTTAATGTTTTTAGCTTTTATTAAAATGTTTTTATATTTTTAAATATTTTAGATATTTTAAAGTTATTAGAAATGAAAAAGAATCAAGTCAAAAAAAAAGTTTCAAAACAAAATCAAATTTGAAATAAGAAAATAATAAAATAAATCAAAAGTCAAAAAAAAATTATCAAAACAAAATCAAATTTGAAATAAGAAAATAATAAAATAAATCAAAATAAAAAAACAATAAAATCAAATCAAAACTAAGTCAAATTCAAATGAAACTAAAAGATGTATATACCCTAACCCTAACCATATATCATGCAAATGAAAAATGAAAAAATCTAAAGTCAGGGTTGTTGTGTATGTGTGTAGGTGCAGCGACGGCTTGGACAGCGAAGGAGAGCAACTCACGGAAGCCATGGGAATGAAGGCCAAGGGTAACAGATTGAAGAGCTACAGCAGACGGATAGGGTATGGATCGTGGATGCAGAGGGAGGAAAGGATGTAAGTTGGAGCTTAGCAGCGTTTGGAGGAGGCTGTGTGTAGAGGACAAGTAGCCGAGGGAAGTGGAGCAGTGGATCAGTAGATTGGCTACGGGTGAGGGTCGAGTTAGGGAAAATCTGCGGATAGGTGATGGAGCGAGCAAGATAGGGACGCGTGAAGGAGAAAGGGAGCATGATGGAAAACCAACGCCAGGGGAAGACGCAAGCAGAGAAAGCTGCGTGGAATGGACTGCAAGTCGACAAGAGAAAGAACTCGTGGAGAACTGAGTGAGGACGGAAAGGAGATGGTTGGACGATAGCCGGAGAGGGAGAAGGAGGCTATGTAGATAGGTAGAGGGTTTGATGGGAGAGCTGAAGGGATGGACGCGGGGTTTTTGATGTGAGCATTTGCAGGTAATGGAGCTCACGCAAGAAGAAAGGGACGAGCATGCAAAGGGATAATGAGGAAATGGCTACGGGAAAGAAGCATGCAGCAGAAGATCGAAGGAGGGTTCAACAGGTGCATGGGGAAAGCTGGAAAAGTTTTGAAAGGCTTCCTTGGAGCTGCCAAAAAAAAAAAAAAAAACGCAAGTGGCTGGCAGCGTATGAAGGATGGTGATAATTACTAAGACAGTGAAGGTTTGGTGATGGGAGCCACAGATGCATACGCAGATTTGATAGACGGCAGCGAGGACTCTAAAAAAATTGAAAACGCACAGCGAACCCCCCCAAGCAACAAATCCCGGAAACCAAACCCCTTGAAATTTACCACAACTCCTTTACAAATTTTCCAGAAATCTTAATTTAAAATTTTGAATCAGCTTGCTTCAGATTTGACCTTGAAACCCTTACTGAAATTAGAGATTTGAAAAACTAAATTAATTCCCTATAAAAATGATGTTGATGGACCTCCAGAGATCCAGATCTTACCCTCTAGGGCCTAGATCTGGCCTCTGCACAGCTTTCAGCTTCAAATCTGTAGCTGCAATACAACCAAAAACACCCAAACGATATACACAAAGACCCAAAAAAACTAAAACCCTGAAAACCAAAGTCAGAAAACTAAAACTAATTACAGATCTATGTACATAAATGGTGGATCTATCAAATCTAGGGAGTGTGAGTCCAACTCCGCTCCCAGACTTGATGATCTGCAACTCTCAATAGCCAGATCTAACGATTTAGCACAGAAAAATATTTTTTTTGAATTTTAGAGGAGGTACTAAGCTTGAAACCCTTCATGCATCACCCACAAAAATAATATCTTATGATAGGTCTGAGATCAAAGTCAAACTGGGCTCTTCAGAAAACACGGATCAGGAGTTGACTGGTTCAATCGAGAACTTCCTCGAATGCCCGGTGATCTAATAATCAAGGATTTTCCTGCAAAACTCGATTCAACCATCAACATAAAGCGAGAAAATGATAATAAAATTCAGATCTAATAGAGATACCTGCTATTATATTCAAAACTTTAATTATCATTCAAACCCCAGCGACTGAGCAAGATACATGTACTCAAATCGCTCTTCAGAAAGCTATATCAATGGCCAAAAGAAATATATGCATGAAAATAATACATCTTACAACATTTCCATGAAGAGTAATACCAGCAGAAGTTAACCCGAAAGTCTTTCTTTATTGCTCATAAAAAAATATTACAAGAGAGATCTTTTCGCTTAGTACACGATCAAAAGATTCGATCAATCTGATTGACAAAATGACCTCCTATTTAAAGATAAATCTTCCAACGGCTAGTTCAAGTGGTCCTTGTCAAAATGATCTCAACCATTGATGAGGATCAAAATTTCTTTCAATCTCATCTATCAAAATTTTAATTTTTTTGTAAGCTTGGCAGGACCTTTTCATTTTCGAATTTTTACATGTTCGTTATTCATCTTCGGTACGGTGAGACTTCATTTCCACGGCCGTCGCCACTTGAACTACCCCTTGCGGACTACATCCATCGAAATTTTAAATATTGAGGAAATTTCGAATTTTTCAATTAAATGCATTTTAATAAATTCAAAAATTAAAATTTTGCATTTATTTCCTCAAAACTTTGACTTTGACTTAACCTTAAGGACCTAAAACATAAAATTTAACAAAATAATCAATTAACCTTAGTCCCTGGACCAGTTAAGATTTAATTTTTTAAAGGATCCATGAATTTTACCTCTGGAAAATTTAAATTTACCTAGGACCTAGGACCTATGAGGGGATAAATTATTTTTCTAACCCTCAAAGACATTTTACATCATGATTTTTTTTACATTTTTTACATCTCAAGGGGGAAAACCCATTTGAACAAGACCCTCACAGACTAACCATTTCTGCGACACAAATATAATCTAGCAGATCAAGCAATTTGTAATATAACAACCTGACCAACTAGTTAAGATTATTCCCAAATTACTTTTACATAGACTCGATCTAGCACACTAGGACTCCCCTAACATTCTAGTGACAAAATCCATTCTGGCTTTGGGGTAAGGCTGAAGGAAAACTCTACTGACCATGGGTTGGTGAGACAAAAAACCTTCCGGAATGTAGATCGTCACCAGAAAATTAGGTTTACCTAAGCAATTACATACACAACACAGATTTGCTAAGATTATTTACAGTTTACACATGCAGAAAGGGTTTACAATATAGCATGATTAGGTTGATGATGGTAGTCGAACGGCACGAACACGTTGATCAAACGCTATCCCTTTTGTGAAAAAAGGGGGTGTACTACTATGGGTTGTTGACACGTAGTGGTCAATAAGCCTAATCTGAAGTTCTAAAGGGCCCTAATTGATGTTCAAAGCATGACCCCTATACACAGTCAAAGACTCTACACTGGCAGAAAAATTAGTTTGTAAAGCTCTTATATGCAACAACCAGAAGGAACCCTTTGGTAACGAAAAGGGTCTCTATTCTAAGACCAAGAGTGGTGGAACTTCTAGCGTGAAAGAGGACTATCATTGTTTAGAAGCTGTCATGGAGGAAGTCTTATTACATAGCTCTTATCTGCAGTTAAGAGAGGCTCATTAGTAGTCTTGTATTACTGTCATGATTTGTTGTAAATGACAACGTGGCCTAATTAAGGATTGTCTAGTTTGGGTCTGCTTGAAGGAATCTGGAACTATAGCCTAGCTGCTTTACTAGGCTACAAGCCATAGCAAGCAACTAAGGCTGATATGCAACAAAGTGGATGCTGTATGTTAAGAGCAACAGAAGTGTTACAGCAGCATGATGTAGCAACAAAGTATTGCAACATGATGGAGCAACAAGGTATTGCAACATGATGATGATGATGTATTGAGTATGCCTTGTGTGTATGATTGGGTGTAACACAGTGACAGGTGCAACTGATGATGAAGTGAAAAATAGCAGTCATTGACTACAAATCAGTGATGGTGCAGCATTGAGTACAGATTAGTGATGGTGCATCATTGAGTGCAGATCAGCGATGAGTACAACATTGGGTGTAGATCCATGTAAGAGCAGCTCAATGATTGGAGTAGCACAGTGACAGGAGCAACAACATGAAGTGCATAGAATGGTCATTAGGTCCAACACTGTGATGATAACTGCAGCATGGTGCAGCACGGTGAGGTGCAGCAAGTGGACGAGATGCGGCACTATGATAGGTGAAGGAGTCACCTTCGAGAATCAGTTGAAGCGGCGTGTCTTCAACTGATCTCATGTAGATATAGAAAGTCAAAGTGTTGACTTCTGTTGTAAATGTACTATCTCTCTCTCTTTGCTGAACTATTGAAGAACATATAAGAAGAATTGATCAAGGGTTTTCCCCACATTGGGGTTTGTCCCTGGCCCAACGCCACATCTTGTGTCCTTTTGTCTTGGCTTGTCTTCTGCGATTTATGTTTGTGTTCTATCTGCCAATTTACTTTAATGCTGATGTGATTGCTAATCTGGAAAAGATATTGAGCTAACTATGAAAAATTGAAAATAATTTCTATAGCATAGAACATACCTAAAATTAACATGGTATTGGAGTTGAGGTGAAGACAATGCCCAAGCAAGAGTGAAAGAGCAATCACCAAAGACAGTTGGGAAAGGACAAAAGGATCAGTGGATTCCTCATCCCTCTTCAAATTCACCAAGGGTGAAGTGAAAGCAGAGAATATTATCAGAATGGCGCAACGGAAGTTTATGATGGCCTACCTAAAGATCACTTTCATTGGGAAGTTCAAATCTAAGGGTGGAAGGAAAGGCAGATGCCTTGGTTGCAATAAGTTCGGCCATTATGCGAAGGAGTGTCCAAATGGCAGAGACACATCTCTTGATGAAGATAACAATCATTCTAGGGACATCTTCAATAATCAAAGGAATGACAGGTAATGCAGGTCAACAAGGAACAGGTCGACTCTTCAAAGAAAGCAAGGAACCCCAGTGCTTCAAGGCACCTCATTAGATAGAATGGTGCCCTCTCGAATTTAGTAGAGACAGAAACAATCGTGGGATTATACTTGGAGTCGTTGCCACCTATCTTGGAAAGGGTGTAGGGAATGTTACCCGTCAATTAAATGAGGGTAACTCTATTCATTTACAAGAATCTATTTTATGTACCTAATCGCAAGAAGAACCTGGTGTCCATCTCGGAAATGGAATTCAAAGGTTTTAGGGTGGCATTCATCGATGGAAAGGTACGTGTTAAAAAAAAAATAGAATTTTCAAAGATGCTTTTTCTCATGGGTTCAGGGTTGGCAATTTGTATCAAGTTGTAGGATGGTCTATTGGGGATCATGTCCATTGACATATCGCATCTATAACACCGAAGATCTACCTTTGGGACCCTACCCAATGTGGGTCAGATGGTGATAGGGATGCCTGAATTCAAAAAGAGCATGAAGGTACATGTCTAAGATGTACCGAAGGAAAATCTTATAAGGGGACCATTCCCCTCATGCAACAGGTCCACAGGTTTGGAACAACCCGAGGAGTTTGAGTTCGTGATTGGGAATGTCATGTATATAGGTGGAAGAAAGCCCTCTATGGCTTGAAGCAAAACACCCCGGGCGTAGCATGAGAGGATTGATAGTTGTCTGATGAGGCTGAGATTCACTAGGAGTGAAACCAATCCAAACCATTACCCGAAGGTTGTGGATGATAGACCTCTCATACCGGCACCTTATAAGGACGACCTATTTCTGACAGGTGCAGACCCTCTCATTTTTAGAAGTAAGAGGGAGTTGGATTCCGGATGTGGAATGATAAACTACAAGCCTATGACTACATCGAGGATCTTAACTTTCAGAAGTTATATGGTAGTGATGTCGGACCAGATTTGGGAAATTCCTCTGAGTTTCATAAACTCATTCGCATTGATGTTCATGGTGAACTTCCGTCCAGACATATGTTTTGGAGTTAGCATGGTGAGCTCATATTTGGTTGAGCCTCACTGGATTGGTGCCAAGAATCCTCTGAGATATCTTCGGGGCACAATATCTCATGGATTGAGATACATTGCCGGAAATATGAAACTGCATGATTATTTGAATGCTAAGTGGGCAGGCAGTATGGAGGATCACTAGAGCACTTCCCAATGCTGGCTCTCTTTGGATTCTGCTTCGATATCATGGATGAGTAGGAAGTAGAAGTCGGTTGCCATAAGCACCGTCGAGACCGAATGATAAACTACAAGCCTGTGACTACATCGAGGATCTTAACTTTCAGAAGTTATATGGTAGTGATGTCGGACCAGATTTGGGAAATTCCTCTGAGTTTCATAAACTCATTCGCGTTGATGTTCATGGTGAACTTCCGTCCAGACATATGTTTTGGAGTTAGCATGGTGAGCTCATATTTGGTTATGCCTCACTGGATTGGTGCCAAGAATCCTCTGAGATATCTTCAGGGCACAATATCTCATGGATTGAGATACATTGCCGGAAATATGAAACTGCATGATTATTTGAATGCTGAGTGGGTAGGCAGTATGGAGGATCACTAGAGCACTTCCCAGTGCTGGCTCTCTTTGGATTCTGCTTCGATATCATGGATGAGTAGGAAGTAGAAGTCGGTTGCCATAAGCACCGTCGAGACCGAATACTTAGCTACGAGTATGATCTCGTGTGAATTTTCCTAGGTGTGGAAGCTCATCAGTAAGCTGTTTTGATGAGTACCACTATGACTCTTTTTTACAACCAAGGGGGATTCGATTATTGAGGAATCTTGTATTCGATGATTGCTCCAGCAGATAGACATCAGATACTGCCTTATCTGGGATATGAGAAGTCGATCAGCAAGGAGGCTCCATCGCATTGAGATTGATGTACAGGTCGCAAACATTTTGTCAAAGCCCCGGGGAAAGGTCAAATCTGTGACTTTCCCGAATGACTTGGAGTCATTGAGAGACCCTCTTATGAGGGTCGAGTATGATGTATTGAGCTCTGGGAGCTCCAGGGGGCACAGGGTACTTCTTGGAGCAACATGTGACCACAGGGTGACTCACCATCCCCTGGTGGTGCACTATGTACAGGGTAAAAGGTTCAACCTTCCCCTGTGACACCTTGTGGCGATTGTGGAACATGATGATTCGTTCTCCATGGCAACTGTGGAATAGGATGATTAGTTCTCCTGTAGGCCAGGATGATTAATTCTCTGTGGCATCCACTGGACAGGATGATTCGTTCTCCTGTGGGTAGGATGATTAGTTCTCCTGTCGAGGCATCCTACCCATGCAGTCTAGGACTCATGGGAAGTACCTCTCATCTGATCAATGAGCAAGGAAATGAGGATAGGGACCATAGTAGTACTATCGATGGACGCATCATTGTATCTACCGTACTCCCTATGCTAGGATGACCTCCATTGGTCTGGGATCAGTATGAGTGGTTTGAGACACTCTCTTGTGATACTGATCTGGGATCAATAAAACTGACTTCGGGTTAGTAAGAGTGATGTGACACACTCTCTTCAGATAAAACTGACTTCGGGTCAGTAGAGAATGGTATGAGACATTCTCGATCAATTCTTCTTCTTCATGGTTTAGCAAAGCAGAGTAGAGCAAAGTAAAGCAGAGCTTAGCAAATCAGAGCCCAGTAGAGCAGAGCAGTACAGGGCACCAATGGTAGAGATAGTACAGTCAGACATATGGATCAGCGGATGGACTTCTCCCTAGTTGAGGGAGTGTTAAAATTGGCAACTAGGGCCAAACTCCATGTGGGTCATCTTATTAATGGAAGCTGATATTTTTCTTGGAACCCTCTCATCGAGAAGTGTAGGATTGATCTAAATATCATCCGATTCTGATAAGTATTCATGGAGATATGAATTTATTTGTGTTATGGGACAATTCATCAAGGTCGGCCATCAACCAAATAACCCCTTCTTGTGCTCTACGTTTTAGTATAAATAAAAGAGGACTTTAAGTCATTTGACACTCACTCACTCTTTTGATCTCTCTTCATCCTGTTTTGGGTTTGATGAAGATTAGATCTAGAGGGAGTGCCCTAGGATATATGCTGCCCTAAGATAACATGCCTAGATCTAAATGCAGTCATGGGAGAATAGGATCTACGCTGCCCTAATAAAGAAGCTTAATGCAGCCATGGAAGAAGCCTTATTGTTATCATGGAGAAACACCTACGCAGTCATGGAACAAGGGTTCTAATGTTGTCATGCCCTAAATGCAGAGAGGCCTAAGCTCTGTCCTAAAGGAATCATGGCTACAACCTAACGTTGTCATGGTGATGACCCTATGGAGATGACCTTAACGCAGTCTCCTAGCCGCAACACTTAAGGTTGCCCTAGGCCGCAATCCATGAGGGTATATACACAACAAGAAGGGATTCATCTAGCCCTAGCTACTGTCCTATATTACCTTAGCCGCAGTCCTAAAGGGTGAGCTAAGATGCAGAGCGAGAAGCCTTAACCAACAACGTGTGAAGGCCTAATCTGAAGTTCTAAAGGACCCTAATTGATGTTCAAAGCATGACCCCTATACACAGTCAAAGACTCCTATACGCTGGCAGAAAAAATAATTTGTAAAGCTCTTATATGCAACAAGCAGAAGGAGCCCTTTGGTAACAAAAAGGGTCTTTATTCTAAGACCAAGAGTAGTGGAACTTCCAGCGTGGAACAGAAGGGCTATCATTGTTTAGAAGTTGTCATGGAGGAAGTCTTATTACGCAGCTCTTATCTGCAGTTAAGAGAGGCTCATTAGTAGTCTTCTATTGCTGTCATGATTTGTTGTAAATGACAGTGTGGCCTAATTAAGGATTGTCTAGTTTGGGTCTTCTTGAAGGAATCTGGAACTATAGCCTAACTGCTTTGCTAGGCTGCGAGCCATAGCAAGCAGCTAAGGTTGACATGCAGCAAAGTGGATGTTGTATGTTAAGAGCAACAAAAGTATTGCAGCAACATGATGATGATGATGTATTGAGTATTCCTTGTGTGTATGATTGGGTGAAACACAGTGACAGGTGCAACTGATGATGAAGTGCAACATAGTAGTCATTGAGTACAGATCAGTGATGGAGCAGCATTGAGTACAGATCAATGATGGTGCAGCATTGAGTGTAGATCAACGATGAGTACAACAATGGGTGCAGATCCGTGATAAGATCATCTCAATGATTGAAGCAGCACAGTGACAGGAGCAACAACATGAAGTGCATAGCATGGTCATTAGGTCCAGCACTATGATGATAAGTGTAGCATGGTGCAGCATGGTGAGCTACAGCAAGTGGACGAGATGCAACACTATGATAGGTGAAGGAGTCACCTTGGAGAATCAGTTGAAGCAGCATGTCTTCAACTAATCTCATATAGATATAGAAAGTAAATGTACTATCTCTCTCTCTCTGCTGAACTATTCAAGAACATATAAGAAGAATTGATCAAGGGTTTCCCCACATTGGGCTTTGTCCCTGGCTAGCACCACATCTTGTGTCCTCTCGTCTTGGCTTGTCTTCTGCGATTTATGTTTATGTTCTATCTGTAGTTTACTAAGCTTTAATGCTGATGTGATTAGTAATCTAGAAAATATATTGAGCTAACTGTGAAAATTGAAATAAATTGCTCTAAGCATAGAACATACCTAAAATTAACAATTGTTCTTGGAATTTTGGGCACAGGGGCCAGAAGATTTGTCTTCTGGATCTGGGGATCGTATAGGTAGACCCCAGATAGGCTGGGAGGTAAAGGGCGATTTGGTAACTACAGCAGTGGGAACAACTACAGTCCAAAACACCTTCAACTGATTCCAAGTATTCTTCTGCAATTTAAATTTTAAATTTTGATTCCTGTCTGGTTAAAATTTGCATAGTCAAGGTTTTACAATTTTTGAGTCAAAGTGTCATCACAAGACCAAGTCGGCCCTATAGGTAGCTATTTGACCCTCTTGGACATGTATAAATAAGTCAACTCGGCCTCATTTATTCATTATCATCAACACATTGATTTTTGTGCCAAGAAGAGAGGAAAAGATGACCAAAGTCACAGAAGAGAGAGTTGAAGTCAAAGTAGAGAGAAATCTGAGTTTCTCTACCCTAATTTTGTTCACACATGCGAAATTTCTGTGGTTTTCTGAGGCTACTACAAGGCCAAAATTCGACCTCCACTACAAATCAAAAATTTTGTGATTTTGACCAAATTCAAAGATGTTGACCAACGTTGACTTTTGTTGACTTGTTGGAGGTGACTTGGAAGAGGGTTGATTTGGGTTCTTTGTGGCAATCTTGGTTTTATTCATGGGCCTTTGATATCTCATTTTGATCTGATTCTACAAGAAGGATTGTTTGGGCTTTCACTCTTGTGGGGTTTTTCCCTGGCTTGGAGCCTAACCTCTTGTGTCCTTTGTCTCTTTGTGATCTTCATGTTTTGTATATTTAGTAATTGCTTGATGAAGAGAACATAAAATAAGTAATAAGAAGCCAACACACATTCACAAGTAATTATCAAATTAAGAGAAATCAGTCATTATCAACTAGTACTTGGTTTCTCAATAGGGACAACATGTTGAGAAATCTAGGGCAACTAGATTAGGGTGATTTCTCTTACTTTGAAACTGCTTTGTGATGTACTTTTACTTAACTTGATGTACTTGTAATTAGCTTCTTCTTGACTTGATTATTATTGTGTTCTTTTATCATCAAAGAACTACCAAACTATGAATATCAATAGAACAAGAGGACACAAGATATAGGTTGCTAGGCAGGGCCAAAACCTCTACCATGACAGGGAAACCCAGAAGAATTCTTCTCTTCTTATAGAACCTTCAAATGACAAATTCCAAGACCTATAGACCGAAGACAAAGACCCCTCCAAGACCAAGTCAACCTCTCATTTGATGAACCTTCTCTTCCACAAAGTCAACCCAAGTCAAACTGCTTGAAAACTTCAGATTTTGGCCTCACTTCCGAATTTTGGCTTCTATTACAAGTCTGCAATTTTTCAGCCCTCTTGTAGCAACTGATTTTCGCACACGAGAGGTTTAGGGCAAAAATAGGGTCCTTCTCTCCTTCGCTTGGCTTGGTCTCCTATCCTTGAGTTTTGGCGTTCAAACTTGATCTTGTTGACACCAAATTTCGTCGTCCTAAGCTGATTGCAATGATGTCCTAGTTCTTCGCACGTGTGGGAGATAGAGACCCAAAAACAAGCTTCAAAATTCGGCTTGTCTTCTTTGACCTTGGCTTGCTCTTTTGACTTCTTTACCCTTGAGATAGAACTTCTTTATTTGCTTGATCAAATGCCTTGGCTTGTGTTTCAAATGAGTTTGAATACCTCTTATATATAGGCTTTCCTTGGAGCTCGAACTATCATCATGAGGCTGACTTGTCCTCTTGCAGGTCGACTTTGTCTTGGGGGACTTTGACACAATTTATGACTCAAATAAATTATTTTGACTTGATACAAAATGCCCAATAGGGTCTCTTACATATGACAATGATTCTTTAACTTCTTTGACTCTATGACAAGTTCCTAGAAGCACACAATGGGTGCTTGACCTAAAACAAATTGACCTAAAGCATGAAACCCACGCTATGAAAATAATAATAATAATAATTTTCTTTTCTTGTTTACATCAACTACATAAAATCAAGATTACATTATGAAGACCGAACCTAGTTACATATTTCAACACTCCCTCTTAACTAGGGAGGTATTCATAATACATACAAGGTACATGGACATTCTCATACTAAAGAATTATCATAAGAAGTGTCAGATTGATAAGCTATCTATTCAGCTTATATCAGTGCATTTCATCATATTAATCAGCATTGTCATATAGCAAGGCATTGACTAACAACTCTATCTCTCCACTAGATTAGAGCACAATGCTGGGGAGACAAATGATTTATAGACACCTTCATCATTCTCTCTCAAGGCACATACCCCATCCAGATGTTCACAAGGTATGTCCTTTTAGGACCATTCCTATCTTGGATTTACACATCCTCAAGGAATTTCCTTTTTGACTACTCTTACCTATTGGATGCCCTACCTCATCCTCAAAGAGTATCAGTATCAGTCTCAAATGCTTATCCAATCCCCCATTCTTTCTTCATGAGGTGAAGACAAGAATGATCTGTCTATCTCCCCCTCTCAACTAGGGAGGATCTACTCATTCCTATAAAAGGAATATACCCAAGCTCCCTCTTAACTAGGGACTTGTTTTCAACAACGATTATTTGCGTCTTCAATGGAGATCATGGTACTATCGGTTGCTTGTAGGGCTCCTCCTTTCTGCATCATCATGTCATGGATGAACTTCAACTTTTTCATCATGGATCCAGCTTCTTTGTAACTTCTTCGTTGGGCTTCGTCCATCTTCTACATCACTTCCCTTCAATGAAACATAGTGTTGAACCAATAGTCATGTCATCCTTCTCTCCGTCGGAAAGTGACTTTCTTTGTCATCATCTGGCTATCCTTCATACTGCTAACTTTTCTAATTCATGTTCCTTCCAAATTCTTCCATCCAAGTCAATGTGTACTAGTTGTAGGTCAATTTCTACAACCCTCTCCTAATAGCCCTATTCCAACCCAACCGGATGCTTTACTTTCGGAAATCAAAAAGTGAACGTCAAAAATATAATTACCTCTTCATGATGGCCTATCATCATAATATCAGCTTCTGCAACATCAACATCCTGCACACTGTACAAATCCATCTCCAAGAGATTTACTATCAAGGTTCTTCTTCTTCATCATACCTATCAGGGTTTTCATACCTTCTTCATGGAGATGTCATAGGGAATCCTTCTAATTGTTATCAGATGTTGATTACTCATCTTATCTCAAGTGACTATACGTACATCTTCACGAACTCTTCTTCCAGCTTCATCATATGTTGCTTCCTCAGGATCTCAATACATAGTTCCTTCATCATAGGAACGGTTGTTTCCAACCACCTCATATTCTGCATGAGGTCATATAGTGTGGATTCCATCATGTAGAAGAGTTGAAGGCACATTGTATTCATGCCTTCATGTATCATTCATAAGGAAGAGTCCCTTCTTCTTTAATCACGCTCATGAAATAAAGCGTTTTAACCATTCTATCTGCAATTAAGTGATGACATGACTTTATCCATCTATCAAAATATGCATACCTCTTTCTTCATGTGATCATCTAGGCTTCCTTTAGTGGCTTCCCTTTCCTTTATTGAATATGAAAATGCTTCAACTAAGTTGTCATCTAAGTCACCTAACATGGGGGTTCGGGATTCGTAGGATATGAGGATTCGAGAGTCGGATTCAGACACGTTGACCCTTCGGAATAGGACACGTAGGATTCGTTATATATTATTTATTAAAAACATATATATATATAATATATATATATATATATATATATATACTATATATATATATATATATATAATATATATATATTAAAAATTAGATATTTCTTACACAAATTCTCATTAATGATATAAATTCATTGATTTCAAACATAAATCTTCATCTAGATGTTAGTTTTATTGTTTACAAAGTAAGTTAGTAACATTATAGCATGCATAGTACATACAAAATTCAATTACATGTCACATAAATCATGATTCATAAATGAAAGACAACTTACAAGATAGTAAGATAAAGACACTGACAACTGTAGTTTTCTCATTAAGTCATCAAATCAAAATGTGTTACATAGGTAGTGCAATGCCAATGGCAAATAGAAATAGAAAATATAAAACAACTATAGATTCATTACCAATCAACTATTATATGTGCACAAACAATCAGCGGGTTTCCTTTTTCGTATTGATAGTAACTTAAGACTAGAAATAGAACTGTCTGATGGCCTGAATTGTTTAGAATATTTCAAGTGCCTACTGAGTATGATGCAGGCCCCTGCATTGCTACACACCATGCAATCGTCACCCTCTAGATAAAAATCACAACAACAATCTACCATTCATTTTCATTGTAACAATTGATATAACACTCTAGATGGTTAGAGTTGAATTGTTTTCTGTCAAGTAGAAAGTTTCAGTGTCCCAGAAAATAGGTCTTGTATGTAACTCAAAAACCAAGAACACTTACATGATAATCCCTTATTTCTTGTCCTTGTTATCAGCACAGAAATCAATTCTACATGCAACAGAATAGAAACAATAGAGTTTTTGAAAATATCCACTTGAATGATTGATTTGATTCCAAATAGCTGGAGACACAACTAGATGTATAGTTATAAAATGGCAATTTATGAACACAAAATCAGAAAATTTAATCAATAGAACACATAACGGATGTGACAGGGATAATATTCTCATGAAGAGTTAAAGGTAAAAACCATACCACTCAAAGCATCATTGTCAAGAATCATAACAAGAGCATAGTCGTAGTACGAAACTTGTCCACTAAGACCACATAAATTAAATTCATCATGTACATAATCTTCATCAATTTCATAGGAGAACTCATTTCCTTTTAATCCACAAAACCAGGTAATCCAAGATGTGTCATCTCCCTCAGAACCACTAAGATTTGTCATGCCCGCGGGTTTCATTTTTAGGGATTCGAATCCCAAAATCTGGACACGTTGTGTCCTAATGGGACACATACGGGATTTGTACATGTCCCATTAGGACACGACGTGTCCCCTTCTAGGATTAGGACACGTGGCCCCTTTTCAGCGAATCCAATTTCTTAGGTTGTCATGCTGCACTTCTTTATCACCATACCTTCATCCTTCTAAACTATGGATCCCACATAGGGTGGAATGTGGACTATCTGTGTGACGCTTCTTCTAAGTAGAGGTGAACCTTCTAACAAAGATCCCAACAGAGGATCCTGATGATCCTTATTCTACAAATGCTTCTTTCTAATGATGATGACGTATGATGATCTACCTTTCTATCTTGCTAGATGACTTGCTTCAATCATTCAAACTACTAATTCAGTTATTCTTCCATGCTTCTAACATGATGTTATCTCAATACGTCTATACTGCATCTTATCCTGATTGTAATGCTTGCTACCATGACTTGCTAACTTCTATATACTGAAAAATAAACTGAATACATGAGAGACTTTCAATAGTAGAGTTCTTTTACTTCTTCCTTCTTTGACTTCTTCTCTTCCAGTTCTTTTACCTCTTCGGTCACATGGACTGCACTTCTTTCTTCCTTTTATTGTTGCCCTTCTTGAGTTTAGGATAATTTCTTTTGAAGTGCACATATTCATTACATTCATAGCACTGGATCTTGGACATGTCAAATTTCTTTTGAAATTTCTTTCGAGGATCAAAATTTCCAAACTTCCCTTTCCCCCTTGTCATAGTTGCATATGTTTGTGTTTGTTCAATTGATTCAACATCATTCTTCACCTTTAATCTAGATTCTCCAATCTTACATAATGACCACAGATCACTGAATGAATTAGTTTCCTTCTTTGCATAGATACTTGATACAAAGTTGCTCCATTCATCCGGTAATACATTGAGTACAAGAGTGGTCATCTTTGGATCTGACATATTTTACCCTAGCTCTTGTAGTTGATCTCTTATTTGAGATACCTTCATGAGGTATGCAGGTACCCCTTCTTCCCTTGATGCTTTCATATTGTATAATTTTGTTCTTAACGATATTATTTCTCCTGCAGTACTTACAAAAAAGAATTCCACCAACTTGTCATAGATCTCGTTAGATGTCTTCAATTTTGCTACATAGGGGATGAGAGAATCCTTGATTGATTCAATGAGGATTCTTTGAGCCCTCATTTCTCCTTTCATAAATGTTGATAGTGCTTGAGATTGCTCTAGTGGAGGTTTGGAGATTGAACCCTTGACATATTCAATAGCTTCATTTTCCATGAGAATTAAATCTATTCTCTTCTTCCATGCAAGTCAGTTCGATGTCCCAACAAGTTTATTGTTTTCCTTGTAGAAAGAAGTCATTTGGTTTTTAGATTGAGACATAAAATATAAAGTACTTACTTGTCAAATGAATATACCTACTAGATGCTTCCTTGATGATGATGTCTTCAACTAGACGCCTTTCTTGGTGATGGTCTTCCTTCTTCAAGAATGGCAGCTTCTTTCTTCAATATAAGGAGAGATGTTTCTCTTCCTTCAAAGATGATTGAAATGTAATCTTACTTCAATGTGAGGGAGATCACTTTGATTTTGATGATGATGAAGTGTCCTTCTTGCTTCCTTTGGTTGATGATTGTAGAATGTGGAAGCTTCCAAGAATACTTCAAGTGCGATTCCTTCTTTCTTTGAGTGGAGGAAGGGTCCTTGAGGTCTTGCTTTCTTCTTCCAAGAGTTCTTCCTTTAAGATGATAGGATCTTTGAGATGTGTTGACTAGTACTCCTTGATGCTCTTCTTCTTGTGTTTTGCCCTTATGTATCCTTCTTTGATTGAGTGATCTTCAAGCTGCCTCTTCTTGTCACCTTAGCTCTGATACCATGTTGAGAAATCTAGGGCAGCTAGATTAAGGTGATTTCTCTTACTTTGATAACTGCTTGTGATGTTCTTTTACTTAACTTGATGTGCTTGTAATTAGTTTCTTGTTGACTTGATTGTTATTGTGTTCTTTTATCATCAAACAAATACCAAACTATGAAGACCAATAGAACAAGAGGACACAAGATATAGGCTGCTAGCCAAAGCCAAAACCTCTCCCGTGAGAGGAAAACCCACAAGAATTCTCCTCTTCTTATAGAATTTTCAAATGAAAAATTCCAAGACCTATAGACCCAAGACAAAGACCCCTCCAAGACCAAATCAACCTCTCCTTTGATGAACCTTCTCTTCCACAAAGTCAACCTAAGTCAAATTGCTTGAAAACTTCATATTTCGGCCTCACTTCAAAATTTCTGCTTCTATTATAGGTCTACAATTTTTAGACCCTGCAGCTGATTTTCGCATGTGTGAGTGGTTTAGGGCAGAAATACGGTCCTTCTCTCCTTCGCTTGGCTTGGTCTCCTATCCTTAGATTTTCGGCCTTCAAACTTGATCTTGTTGACACCAAATTTCGTCCTCCTAAGCTGACTGCAATGATGTCCTAGTTCTTCACACGTGTGGGAGATAGAGACCCAAAAACAGTCTTCAAAATTCAGCTTCTCTTCCTTGACCTTGGCTTACTCTTTTGACTTCTTTATCCTTGAGATCGAACTTCTTTCTTTGATTTATCGAATGCCTTGGATTGTGCTTCAAATGAGGTCGAATACCTCTTATATATAGGCTTTCCTTGGAGCTCGCACTTTCATCATGACGCTGACTTGTCCTCTTGCAGGCCGACTTGGCCTTGGAGGGACTTTGACACAATTTATGACTCAAATAAATTACTTTGACTTGATACAAAATGCCCAATAGAGTCTCTTACATATGATAATGATTCTTTGACTTCTTTGACTCTATGACAAGTTCCTAGAAGTACATACATAAAATCAAGATTTCATTATTAAGACCAAACCTAGTTACATATTTCAACACAACATTCATCTATCAACTCTAGCCATGAGGTTGTTATCACAAGTTTCCAGTTCCCCATTTGCTGAGACTCGAGAGGAATTGGAGCACATATGGCTTCATCGATTCAGTGAAGAGAAACAAACTAAGAGTGGCAAAGGTTGATGATCTTGTATATGTTCATTCCAACCTCCATTTTCTATCACATTCTAGTCCATAGTATAAGAAAGGTCTGAGCATGATGTTGGAAGTAGAACAAGCAATATCTAACTTAAACATGACATTGAATGGCATGACTCACCACAACCCACTTGAGGATGTTACACAACCAGTGCCTACTTATGCTGCAACTTTCATCATTCCCAGCCCATTGTTGTTTATTCATGATGTAGAGTTGCAATATGAAGATGATGAGGATGTAAACCCATTTCAGGAATTGTAGTTAGACCTCTATACATTATCATATTAGTAGAGTGTTCATTGATGAGACACTCATTTTTGTATTTACTATTATCATTTTGTATGAGGTAAAATGCATCAGTTCAATGTTCAGAGTTATAAAATATCTAATGGTTTCAGTGCTACTGTTGTGATTCATGAATGGTTTTGATTTTGAATATCAAATATGTTTTTAATAATTAAAAATAATATTATTATATAGTTTTGTACTAGTCATATCCTTGTGGTATCTGGATCTTGACTTTTTAAAAATATAGCAGATCCTTATCCGGATCCATTTTTGCATCCTGGTCACATAGGGTTGAAGGGAAAGACAAAGATGTGGGATGTATTCTTGATGATATTTGTATGGACAACAACACTGAGATGACAATAGCTAACTTCGATATCAATGCACCAATGCTAGAGCCAAGTAATTTTGATGATGGTGATTCTCTTGAGGGTTTCACCTCCACATTAGCAAATGCAGATCTTGGATTGGATATGGATGACGAGGAGAATGGAGGAGATGATAGTGGTAATGGTGGTGATATTCATGATTTTGGTTATATCATGAAGGAGAACAAATTCATGAGCTAAGAGATTATCCAATTCAAAAATCAACCATATTCTCTATTTTTCATGGGCATTCCTACCTATAGTATTAGTATGATGATAATATATGTTCTTATCTATTTAGTGCATTTTGATTTTGATGACAAGAAATGACTTAATGACAAAACTGCAATTTGCATCCCCAAACTTCAATTTTATTTGTATTGAATATTCTAATTTCTCATGTGTTTGATGGAGTAATTAATTGTATCAACAATTTGTAAATCTTCTAAAAATTTGCATCTTTAAGTCTATATTATTTTTGTAATTCTAATGTGTGTGTAACATGTTCCCCACGTCATGTTTTGAGGGCTCCTTATGCTCAGTGTCAGAAACTTGAATCCACATGGTCCACTGTCATGTGAATTAGCTGAGAACAAAATGCAACTCATTGATTTATCATGTTCTAACTTTGTATAAAATTTGCAAACAAATCAGCAAGTCTAATATTCATCGAAAAGAAGAATACTGACATATCTGAAAGAGAAGGTAGAAGGATCTTACAGATCGCTCATATGCATGAACATGGCCTGCAAAAATAATGTCGACTTTGTATTTTATGAACCATGACTCAAACACAGTTCGCATACTCTCTCCTTCCATGTAGTGAAAACTGTTACTATTGTAAAGTGGAGCATGCATAAGAACAATAAGCCAAGGTGTTTCCTCTCTGTCAACATGTTGTATCTCACTCTTTAGCCATACCCACTGAGGAGTATATTTCGCTGGTTGAAGACAAAATCACAAGTAAATTTCAGTATGCACATCATCGTCCCATAAATCAAAAGGAATTCTATTAATTGCTATAACAGTCAACTATTTCAGATAACAATTATGATCTGCATTTCTTTGTTATCAAAGTATTTCACATTGCTTTCTTACGTAATCAATGATCAGTGACAAGGCAGATAAGAAGGAACAGAATCCAGATGCATTTGTATGCAACAAGTTGAAAATTATCGAACCAATAGGAATAAATACTAGAAGAAGAAAGCAGCATTAATGAACTCTTTAGTCGTAAGAACACTTTAAAAGGTGCCAAAATTAATTTCCCTACAAAGAGCTAACAAAATGACATCAAAATAAAAATAAGGAGAAAATGCAGTGTTACCCCTCATATAGCATGAGGATTACATGTGATGTTCATCACATGTCATAGGGGCCTACAGGATGATTTCTTCATGAGGATCGTACTTCCATTCAGTTACATGAGCAATTTTAAATTGGAGGAGACTCATTTCTCCTTGTTGGATGATCATGCTTGATAAATTATGGCTTGGTACTCCTCTCATAGTTCATAACTTTGAGTGATGAATCACCTAGTGGATTTGGTGATCATGCAAAACATCCCAACATCATGGTGTTGTTCATGGTATATTTCTCATCTTGTCCAAGGAATTCTTCACCTTTGCTCATGTATGATGGTTCTCACCCTCCAAGGGGTTGGATCATAGCAGTGTGAAATAAGACATGTCTTATCAGTTGTGTGGGGGATCATCATAGTACTTCAGTTTCTATATCACATGTTGATTATATCTTCGCATGATTGACATCATAGAACTTTGCATATACATCTTCTTTCACATGGATATAGTTGATATTATGGGATTGATTTAAGTCGACATGGTGAACACCCTATTTTACTTGAAGTTTCATATCACTTGGAGCCAGTGCTGCAAGAGGGCCCCCCCCACGGCCCCTGCCGCTATTCTCAAAGTGCACTCCGAACAGAAATGCTCAGGGAGCAACCCCAGGAGCATGCTCCCAAATTGTTGACACCTAATCATGGGGATTGGGTGAACAATTGTAAATAGTGTAAATAATAAATAATGGAAAAGGAAGAGTCATCGAGAGATGAAACCCAAGAGTCACTCACTCATGTATATAACTATGAGCAATCTAAATGAATAAACAAATTTTATTTGAGGAGTTACCTCCTGGCCTGACATGGTATCAGAGCCAGTGCCATTTTTGGCTTCCCTCTCTACTTTGTAACTCCCTTCTGCCTATGTTCTGCATCTTTTGCAAATTGACATCTTTGTCAAATCCCTACGAAATTTTGTGCATTGTTGAATGCATTGGTGCATTAAACGCTGGGTTTCATATTCAATCTTATTGTTGAAGGGGTCGTATTGTTGTGTTGAGGAAACCTGGTATGTTGAACATCCACTGTGCATTTCTTGGTGGTACACAGTGGAAGTGTGGTGCTATGGACGGCATTGTGACTGTGACAACGTTGAGGTTTGGTATATGTAGATTTTTTATATGTGACTGTGACTGCATTGATGTTTTACATGCTACTGTAAACCACAGGTTGTGGCAACACTTCCTTACATTGTTGGCATATTTGGCATAGCTTTGGTATCCACGCAGGCCTGAAACCGTTGTTTGATAATATCATCCCACTATAATACCTCCCACAATCATACATTTCCCACGAGTTAATGCCATTCACTGCTCAGCTCACATTCCCATTACATTCCTCCATCTGGTTATACTCCCAAACTATACCTCTGTCACTGCGTTTTATGCGCAAAATCCCATACAATGTTGGTTTTATATTACTGTATTCATAACAATGGTCTGCCCTCATGCCCTGCAAATAATACGTATACGTATACTCTCATAACCCTGTGCAGTTGGCTTGACCCACCTCGCAGCAGAAGCATGGTTGATAGTCCCCGGCCTTTACATGTAACACCTCCTCTTTAATGTATAACGTCGTGGATGAACATTGTATACCACCGTTATTTTAATATATAACGTTGTGGATGAACATTGTATACCACCGTTTTTTTAATATATAACGTTGTGGATGAGCCCCGGCTCCGTTCAATGGTATAACGCCTATATTATATATGATTGTCAACCAACAGTTCTCCCGCTTGGTCATATCCCTGCGTGCCATACCACCATATGATATCACGTTGAGTGAATCTCGCTCCATATACACCTCACCCAACATAATACCTCTGTTTTCATATATCAAAATCAAATTTTTTTTTTTACCATTAGGAGTAAAATTTTGTAGCAGAAGTATTTTTTTTCCATAATACACAAATTTTAAAATGCATTTGTTGATATCTATTGTGGGAGTGGTTCTCATCGGGAAGGAGAACTATCCAGAATGGTCGCGGAAAATCAAACACACTCTCATTTTTAATGAGTTGTGGAAAGGAGTGTGTGTTGGAGAAGGAGACAAAGAACAAGAAAAGCCTACCTCAGACAAGGAATTTGGCATTTGGGAAAATAAGAACAACAAGGTTTATGCCTTGATTGCAGCATCAGTAAATGAAGAGGTGAGTCACCATATTTTGCCATTTTCAAATGCTTTCGAACCTTACAAAAACTGAAGGAACTCTATAACTCACACTCTACACTTGAAGTTGTTCAACTCATGATTAAATTGTTCAACCTTGAATTACAATATGATGATCCTCTTGCTCTTGCATCAGAAGTAAAATCTATTCTGTATGATATCAAAGTCACTAATGTTGAACTGGACATTCCTCTGATAGCTTTTGTCAAGGCACTTTATCCCACTTACTCAAGTTATCTTAAGTCGTTGCAAGCAAATGTTAACCTCAAAGAAATTACCTTTGACTCTCTTGTGAATAAATTTGTTGAGAAAGAGAAAGCTTTTGGGAAGAAGACAACTCCTCAATCTTCTGAAGAGGTTGTTTGTCTTGCACATAGACAAAAGAATCTTGCTCAAGATTCTTCTAGAGGAAGAGGTGATCAAAGAGGAAGAGGAAGAAGAAATTTCAGAGGCATGGGGGGCAGACATTCTCAAGGAGAAATGTCAGATTTGCATTGCATACGTTGCAATAGAGATGGATCACGTGATGCATCCACATGCAAGTTGCCTTGGGATAGAATTGAGCAGGAAAGAAATCAACCTAAAGGTAAAACTAATGACAAAGAGGAAGGTAAAGCACCTGAATCCGCTCACTATGTTGTGGCACATTGTAATATTGGAGTAAATGAAGACTTATTTAATGCTTCACTTGCTTCTTGGAAAAATGATTGGTTGCTTGATTCAGGAACAACTTGCCACATGAATTTTAGAAGAGATTTTTTTTTAAGAATTTACTGACAATGTTGATGGAGCAGTATACTTTGCAAACAAATTAAAACTCAAGCCATTAGGGCTTGGCACAATCAGGCTTAAATTGCCTAGTCTTCCAAACTTTCTTTTGCATGATGTTTTATATCTCCCACAGCTGAGGAGAAACTTGTTGTCCTTGGTCCACATCCACCAGCAAGAACACTCCATTCATATGTTTGATGGAAAGGTTGAGGTGACAAAAGCATCAGATCGCTCACTTGTCATGATGGGTTTAGAAGAAGAAAGGCTTCTCAAGCTGCAAGGTACCTCTGCTCGTGCACAAAATTTCTCATACAATTCTCATTATGATGAAGGTACCTTTCCATCAAGTTTATTATGGCATGTTAGATTTGGACACTTGAACTATGACAGCCTTCGCTTGTTGAAGAAAAATGGTATTACTAGTTTGCCTACAATTCCTAGGAAACTTAAGCAATGTGATGCTTCCATTCTTGGAAAGCCTAGCAAACAGTGTTTTCATGATTCACATTCCAGAGCACATAGAAAACTTGAACTCGTTCATTCAGATTTATGTGGTTCAATGTCTGTTCCTTCTACAAATGGAAATAAATATATGATGACATTTATTGATGACTACACCAAAATGTGTTGGGTTTATTTATTGAAGAACAAATCTGATGCTTTTCAAACATTCAAGAACTTTCATGCATAGATTGAAAATTATGCACAATCTCAGATTGGCTCTATTTGCACTGATAATGGAAAAGAATACACTTTAAATGAATTTGAAAACTATCTTCACCAATATGGGATCAAACATCAAACAACTGTGCCTTATAATCCCCAACAGAACGGAGTAGCTGAAAGAATGAATAAGACAATTTTAAATATGGTGCGCTCCATGATGTTTTTCAAGAATGTAAAATTGATGTTTTGGGCTGATGCAGTTCTATGTGCTGTATATGTAAAGAATAGATGTTCATCTAATGCTATTAGAAACAAGACTCCTTATGAAATGTGGTATGGGCACATTCTTTCAATAAAGCATCTCAGGGTCTTTGTTTCCACCTGTTATGCCTTGATACGAAAGGTACAGATAAACAAACTTGGTGCAAGGAGTCGTAAGTGTATTTTCTTGGGGTATTCAAACACCTCCAAAGCATACCGTCTCTATGATGAAGTTAATAAAAAGTTTGTTGTATCTAGAGATGTAATCTTTCTTGAATCTTCCAAAGCTAACAATGTTGTTGAGTGGCAACTTGATCGCTTGGATAAATTTACAAATGCAAAATCATTTCATGAATTTGATAATCAGATTCCACATCTTGAAGGGGAGATTCCTATACTAGATCAATCTATGGAATCTTCTTCTTAAACACTCTCTCCCCCACATGAAACTCCAACCATTGATGATACTTTGAGTGATGTGATTGACAGAATTAGGAGACTCAATCTTGATTCAGTCCCAACTCAATCAACTGAGCAACCTCGACCATCTCAGAAAGGTCCCCCAAAGTGGCTGACAAAGACACTTGAAAGTGTTCACCCTGATGAGGTTGGAAAGACAGGAACAAGAAACTCAACAAGGCAAAATGAGGTGATGTAGATAATTCCGATCCACTTGTTGATATGGATTTTTCTTATGATTCAAAGAAGCTATTTCTCATGATGAATGGAAAGAAATGATGCAAAAGGAGTATGATGCCATGATAGAGAATGGCACTTGGAAGCTGGTTGAGCCTCCATTGGGAACCAAACCAATTGGCTACAAGTGGGTCTACAAGAACAAGTATAAAGCTGATGGCTCACTTGAAAAGCACAAAGCCAGGCTTGTGACAAAAGGTTTTGCACAGAAGGAAGAGGTCGATTATGAGGAGACTTTTTCCCCCACGGTAAAATGGGCTACCATCCGGACACTCTTTGCCCTAGTAGCTCAGATTGGTTGGAAAGTCCATCAAATGGATGTAAAAACGGCTTTCTTGAATGGAGATCTAAAAGAGAATGTTTTTATGTCCCAGCCTGAACGATTTTTTGTGAAAGGACATGAACATAAAGTATGCAAACCTGTGAAATCCTTGCATGGCCTCAAGCAAGCACCACGAGCCTGGTATGAAAAATTAACTAAGCATCTTCTGAAACTCAATTTCAAACATTATGATCTTGATGATGCAACTTTGTTTGTCAAGAAAGTTGGCAAAACAGTTGTATATTTTGCGGTATATGTAGGTGATCTTTTGATGACAGGGAATAATGAGAGCTACATTGCATCCATAAAGAAGGAATTGAGGAAAGGTTTTGAAATGACTGATTTGGGCTATGTTCATTACTATCTTGGTATTGAAGTAACTCAACATTTGAAGTCTATATTCCTTTCTCAAAAGAAGTACATTGGATATTTGTTGAACAAGTTTGGCATGGTTGAATGCAATCCTCTAACTACTCCAATGGAACAAAACTTAAAGCTCACATCCATTAAAAGAAAATAATTTGAGGATGCAACAAAGTATAGACAGCTTGTAGGAAGTCTCAACTACCTGACTACTACCATACTAGACATTTCGTTCGTTGTTGGAATCCTCTCCAGGTTTATGCAAAAGCCTTGTGAGGGACACTGGTCTGTTGCAAAAAGAGTTCTAAAGTACTTGAAGGGAACTCAAGACTTTGGACTCAAGTATACACAGGTGGAAGACTTCAGCTTCATTAGATATTCTGATTCAGACTTCGATGGAGACAAAGAAACTGGGGTATCTACTTCTCGTTATGCTATGAGTCTTGGATCAAGAGCTGTCTCCTGGAGATCACGCAAACAATCAAGCCAGCAGATTCCACAACAGAGGCAGAAGATGTGCCAACAGTTGAGGCAACAAAAGAAATTGTGTGGCTTAGGAAAATCTTGAAATATTTGCAGGTAAAACAAATACATTCGACTCCACTCATGATTGACAACCCCTCTACAATAAAGTTGGCCAAGAACCCAAAGTTCCATGATCGAACGAAGCACATCAATACAAAATACCATCTGATTCAACATCATGTTGAGGCCAAGACAATCCATCTACGCCATTGTTCCACTAATGAGCTGATTGCAGACATCTTCACCAAAGCACTTGGAAGAGAAAAGCTTGAAAGATTCAAAACGATGCTTGGACTCACCAACATCCCTTCAGATTAAGGGGGGGATGTTGACACCAAATCATGGGGATTGAGTGAACAGTTGTAAATAGTGTAAATAATAAATAATGGAAAATGAAGAGTCATCGGGAGATGAAACCCAAGAGTGACTCCCTCATGTATATAAGTATGAGCAATCTAAATGAATAAACAGATTTCATTTGAGAAGTTACCTCCTGGCCTGACATAAATCACTCCCATTTGCGAGCGATTTTCGGTAACGTGCTCCCAAAAACAAATTTCACTCACTGGCTTTTCTTCACAAAAAAACCCTTGTAAAAGTATGAGACAAAGCTAGTGAGAAGGAAAGGGGTTTGAACAACAAATTTTACATGCTCCCATTGTAAAACAACCTACACTAGATCATAAATTTGTGTAAGAAAGCATCTCTACAAGATTATGCCATGTGATGAAAATAACACTGTATGAGTCAAAACTTGCGATCAAGTGCTAGCAAAAGACAAGAATAGATAAAGAATAATACCTAGCTGCAATACAATTCGCTCATATAAATGGAGGGTTGCCTTCTAGGGCAAAAAAAACCCTAAATTAACATAATTTTATCATTAGATCTTCTGCTTAATGAACAGTCCACATTGACTACAAGATTACAATATTTTACAAGGCAATTTTCTCAATAAAAGTCAAACAAAGTCCACCTTCCACAGAGTAACTTGGATAGTTGGGCGGCATAAGTCTGTCCATTGCTACAGAACTATGAAAATATCGGTCTGGTACAAATATTCCCTTCTTTGTGACCAATTTAACAAAGCGATGAAGGTTGAGGCAGCCTTAAAAAATGCACAATGTGCAAACCAAATATAGAATGCAATGTCATGTGGTGCTTGTTACCGCACAAACTAGTAGGGGTCCTAGGAGGGGATCCTAAAGGGAAACTGCTAGGTCAAGGGCAACAATGGAGCGATAGCTCACTGTCACCTTAACTAAGGCTCCCTTCTCTTTACGGACTTTCACTGATGGGAGGAGACCCGGTATCAAGAGAATTGCTAGATGAATGAGTCAATGAAAGGATGGGGAGTGATTCCTAAGGCCTAGTCACAAGAGAGACTCAATTGTCTCATTTGCTTGCTTGAGAAGCAAAGTATAAAGCTCACTAGGAAAGGCCAAGGGGATTTCAAGGACTAGGGTTTAAGGATAAGACTTGTAAGGAAGATACCTAGTCCTAGAAATCCTTGTGAAAACTTGGTTTCCAAGTGGTTTTTGTGAAATCAACTTCAATAGGTTGTGGGACCTCATGGGACCAAGTGGACCCAAAATTAGGTCAAGTAAGTGGAATTGGTCACTAAAGGAGGGGCTTGACCTAATTGTGAAAGAGGAGAGGATCAATGGGAAAATCTTCTTGGAATAGCATGCAATGATCCAAATGAGGTCACTAGCCAAGGGAAACCTAGGGCAAGAAACAGTCCTTGAGCTAGGGCTTGCTATATCTCAAAATCCCACCATCGGATTTGCTTCAAATTTAGAGGGCCTCTAGAGCAAACCTCATGCAGTTGTCGACCAAAAATTGAAGTGTTTGGATGGCTAGATAGTGAGATAATTGATGCCCTAGGTGACCTATGTAGGCTAGGCCTAGAAAAAGAGGGAGGTGAAAAGAATAAGCATTGAAAATGATCACCAATGGATGATTAGTGCCTTGTCCTTTGGGAGAGATGGAGTCAAAGAGAATTTTAATATTTGGAATGGATTCATTCAATCAAGAAGGCACTTAAAACAACTCTGAATGGCATTATGGCATGAGAATAGTTACTTCAAGGTCTTTATACTTCGCCTTGCAATATTTGATGACTTATCAAGATGTATTTAACCCAAATCATCTCTGGGAACATTCACTCAATCATACATGGCCCATGACATTATGCATCACTATAAAACATAACAATTTCCACAATTTTGCATAAGAAAAAGCAGTAAATTTCAACCTAGTATAGCGAAAATCCCAGCAACATGCATGTGACAAAGTATATCCAAAGTATATTAAAAGAGCACTTACATGCATTAAAGAGTATATCCAATCATCAATATATGCCAATAGAGAAGCTCCAAGACAGAGAGGTAACCAAACATCAAAATTCATCCATATGATCCAAACTTGTCCTCCAAAAGGTATAGCGAAAATATCACAAGAGAGAATAACCTAATCCAAGTGATGATGAATGAGATAGAATGTCTCTCTTCTATTTATACAATCCTCTAAGGGATTCGAATGGCCTAATTTGGACTAATAATTCCCCTAAAATAAAAGTATGTGCATAATAACAATACTTTTGGTGACAAGCTCACCAAAATAGCTCAATAACATAAGAATAAGCCTCTCAAGAGGGCAGAATGATCAATATAGTGAGTTGTTGAGCCTTTGAGGAGGCCTAATGAAGTCCAAGGGGTGCCATGATGTAGCACTGGACTCCAAACATAGTGGACAGGGGGTTGGCCCCTTGTTTTCCAAGCAAGAACCTGTGGTGCTCCCAAGTGGATGTGGGGACACAAGAACATCCTCATGGGTCTCCAAGTGGATCAAAAATGCTTGTAGACCATCTGTAAGGGCTAGGATGATGACATAAGCCCTCCTATAGTGGGAGACATCCTCTAGACCCTTGAACATCTGCCAAGTGTATGGTGCATGTGAAGAGTCGGCTACGCATGGTGAAACAGGCGTATAATCCTCATCCAAAAGGTGGAACGCAAGCAATCAATGAGTAGTGTTGGGGATCCATAAAGTACTCTCTGCTATGGTGGAAGCACATGGTTCTCAATGCTCACCCTACAAGTGTTAATGTGGCCCTCTAGAGGGCTAGGACCCCGTATAGGGAGACCAAGCCCCAAATGGAGACCCACCTGCAATCCTGCATAAGATTCAATGCGTTCCCTTGCCCTCCAATACAACAAACCATCAGAATAATCAAGTAAAAGAGCTTACAATTCATGGAATCAATGGGGCACTTCGTGGTGGCATGCCCTTCCATAATGGGCTTTGGCATGTACAAGTGTCTCCAAGCTCAATAGGGGGTTAATCAAAGACCCTATTAAGTGGTTTCAACCTTTAAAGGGGGGGACATGTCCATGGTACATCTCTCAAGTGGCAGGTGGCAAATGATATAGTAATGGAATAGAGTGGGGATCGGGGGAATCATCCAGACCACATGTCATGGTACAAGGGTAGCTATAATAAGGGAAGCCCACACCTGGGTATATGAGTGTAGAAGGGAGCAAATCGTGGTACATGAGTTACCCCAGCCTTTGTTTTCCCACCCTTCTTCATATGCCTTTTGCCTTTGATTGATTTTTCGTCATAACTGCTTGGGGCTCCAAGGGATGAGAACATGATGTGTAGTATAGAGCAGTGGATACCCCCTTAAGGTGGGCTGGTTCATCGCCTGCCAGGGGTTGGAACAATCATGGGTTCCTTAATGATGGAGGGGGCTCATCTAGGGCCCATAGGAACCAAGGCGATGGCCATGGATAAGGGGTAGAGCTCATGTTTGGCTTTTGCTCACTTGGTAAATTTGTATGTCCCAGCCATCTTTTGCATTTTGTGGTACGTTTCCTGTTGAGAGTGGCCAAATTATGCATTTTCTTTTCTTTTTAGCTGCATCAACTTTTGGGGCATCATTCCAGGCCTGACCCAAAGTGTGGACAAGGGGAACAGGAGGTTAACCCTATGTGGACCTAGTGGACACATGTGGACCCGAATGGGAAAAGAGATGAATAGGGCTAAAATAAGTGGAGGGGGGGTGATGTATGTGGTATCAGGAAGCAGGACCACACAAGCAAAGTCCAGATATCCCAAGTAGTGCCAACCCTAAAGCTAATGGCCAGTAAAGGAAATCCTGCGGGACTAGGATACAAGGGTAACCACGAAATAGGGGAATGGGGACAAGAATACAAACCTAACTCACTCTTTCCACCAAATCCCCCACCAATCAATCCCAAAAGTGCCCATGACAAGTAAAATTACTCAACTACACCAATGAAAGCCATAACCCCGGGGTCGGAAGGCCAACCTTCAAACATACAATCATAACAAGTGGGTGAGGGACCACATGACTAGCTCAAGTGGACACATTGAGCTATCTGGTGGCTGTAAGGGGCTATTGGCTGAGGACCATCTAGGAGAAAAAATTTCTCCTATACATACTACCCACAGGTGGTGGGTAACAGTGCTTAAGGTGCACATTACTAACATAGAACCCATGCAAAATATGTGATGTAATTGAGTTGTTGGAGCAGAATAAGAGAAATTATGAAGGATTGGATGTACTAGTAAGAGGATATGTTTACCTATTGATTGGTTTTGATGGTTCCCTATAAGAAAAGTATGAATTTTCAATTAGTTGGCCTCAGGTCTAGCCTTTGAAGCAGATATAATGCGAAGTGACTTTAGCAGGCCACCCAAGACACTAATAATCGCATGAAAGTAATGACAAGCGCATTGTACAGAGAAGAATGAGTAACATTGCCCCTGTTATAGCGAAATCTTGCACTTCTCAAGATAAAGTCTAAAAACACAAGTACGAGACCACTGCACATTAGAGAAACATACTCAAGTAAGATAGTTGTCACTCTTTGTTGTTGTGGTTGCATAGGTTGTAAGATGTGTTGAAGAATCTAGGGCAATTAGGTGTAGTGTGATTCTTCTTGACTTGATAACAATTTGTGGAATTTTTTTACTTTTTTTGTTAGCTTAATCTTCTTCTTCTTCTTATTAATGTGTGTGTGTACTTCATCAAACTGCTACCAAAAAAATATGAACAAGAACACAAAATGTTGGCTCTCTGTCAGGGCCAAAACCTCTCTTCTCTTGAGAGGAAAACCCTTCGGTAAGTTTTCTCTTATTGAAGCTTCTTATTGATCAATGCCAAACCCTAGACCCCTAACTAGAATATCCTCCAAGCACAAATCAAGTCCTTCCTTATGTTTGCACTTTGTTCCCTAGCACTTAGTCTTCTTCTTCCGGCACTTCACTCCCCGGCACTTCGTCCTCCTTCTTCTAGCTATAGATAGACCTTCTTTATGTGAGCTCTATATGAGACGCTTCTCTTCTATACTCAATGATATCCTTTACTTATGTAGATACTTTCCTTCTTTCAACCAAACGAGTTCATTCTTGAGATGTAGATGTAGGCTTGGTGTGGTTGTATAGTAGTCCTAGTTCTTCGCATGTGTGGACGGTTTACTTGTATATTATGCTCCTTTGATCTTTGCATAGATGAGTCTTTCCTTCGCGAGAGTAGAAGGCCTTATAGGCCTAACTTACTAGTCCAAACAATGATAGATATGGGACTGTTATATTGCTGCTGTTATGACCACAGGGATGACTCTGTTTCTCGCATGTGTGACTGTTTTTCACCCTAAAAACAGTCCTTTTGACTTCAGTCTTGACTTTTCCTTCTTCGATGCACTAGAGGCTCCTCAAACTCGTCTTCTCTTCACCTTTCCTCGGCTATCCTTCTTCGTTGATTTCAGAGGTAAGTGCTTATCGTTTGAGGGAGTGGACAGCCGCTATATATAGAGATTTGTCCTTCCTTTAGGCTGACTTGAAGGCCGACTTGAAAACTGCAGTCCGACTTGAAGATTCTTCATCATTTTTTCTTCTTGAAGGATGTCGTTGCATGGAGAGGACTTGACTTTGCCTGGAGGTATTCCTTTTGACTCTAATACAATTATATGCATAGTGTAACATGCCTTTAAGGTCTTCAACATTTTCTTTTGACTATTTGACTCACCTATAGCACTTTGACTTGTGCTAGACATATTTCAATGAGCAAGACACTCATTGATATATATTTTTAAAATAATATTTCTTTTCTTGAATAAATACAAACATCAAAAGTACATTTATGAAGACCGAACCTAGTTACATTTCCTTCAACAAGATGTTCAACCACCACATGATGAAAATACACTCTCATAAAAGATCGCTATAAGGAATCTGTGGTTCCTCAAATTAAATCTACGTGGTTATACCAATGTTCAAGAACTGGGTGATAAGAGTATGACTTTCAAGGATGTCTAGTGAGAACCCCAAGATTTCAAGGGATAGCACCTCATAAAAACATATATATAATGCAAACCTACATAAAAATAATTACAAGTAATAAATCACAATGCAACGTCTACTCAAACATTTGAATCGATGATTAATGATGCACAGAAAAAACAAACGTGACAGACCAAACTTGAAATAGGTGAATAATGATTTCAAGCTTTCGAAAGAGGAAAGTTGGGTCAAAACTAAAGTTCTAAACCCTACAAGCTGTTATCGTTAAAAGGAAAAAATAAAAGAATCCCTCTTTTCTAACAAGAGATTTCACAGGAAACACAATCATCACTTGTGGGGATCAAAGAACCACCCCAAAATGTCCTCGCGACAACTCACAAGAAGTTTTCCAAGGACATCTTTGAGCCAGGTCAACACATTTCCACAATGTCCCCTTCTCCCCAATATACAAAGGGTGTAGGGGACACAACTCCATGATTCATTATTTCTAGCTTTCCTTGAAAAATAACTTCGAATTTTAAATAGGAAATTGTAAGTTAAAAGAAACCATTCCAACTACAAAGTAAAGGACAAAATGCATGGAAGCGTAAGAATTGTGATACAATTTTAAGTTCTAACCAGTGTTGCAAAAATCACAATTTTATCATGATAACATCGGAAAATCGCGCTTTTTTCATTTTCCCGATAATATCGTGCAATTAAATCAGTGATTATTTCATTTTGAAAAAATCGCGATTAAATCCTGATTTTTTCGAAAAAAATCACGATTGTTTGGGAAAAAATTTGCGTTTTTTTTTCTTTTTTCTTTTTTTGCCGATTTTTGATGAGGAGGAGGAGGTGACACAACCTACCCAAGCTACCCTTGTCACAGGCTCCTAGTTCTTCAGCTTCTAGAGCACAGGAGAGTCCACTGCCAACTGCGCTAGCATCTACATCTAGAGGGAAAGCTATTGCATTTTCTCGCAAGAGGGGTAGAGGAAATCAATAGTATTAATTATTTGGTTCATTTCATTTTATATGACATTATGACTCATGATATGAGATACATTATTATATTTTTTGTTGATATTTTGAGGCTGAGTTGGGACTCAGGAGTCATGACTGACTATTCAGGGCATGATTCATTGTTATGTGTGATGTAGCACTAGAAATGATATTACACATCTTATATATTAGTTCTTTTATCATATTTATGTGTCAACGTATTTATTTTATGTTGTAGATGTTTTAGATATTAAAAAAATTGAAAAAAAATGAATATTTTTGTATTTCACGATTTTTTTCCCGATTATTTCCTGATTTTTACGATTTGTTCCCCTCGCCGAATTAATCCCAATAATGATTTTCACAACATTGGTTTTAACTATTGCATAGAATATTTTACATAAGAGTTTTGGATCTTGCTTCACAAAATGGATTACATGACCAGAATTAACATAACAACTTTTAAGGCATGTTTTTATAATAAGCTTCATACTCATTTTTTTCTACTCATGTGAAGACCCTCATAAAGAAGCATGATGCTAGTTGTTAGCAAAATTCTAGAGAAGTTTTGCCATAAAGTACCATTATTTTAATAAGTAATACAAACACCAGTGAGATACAGAAAATAATAGATAAAATCCTACCAAATGGTGAATAGCTTGATAGTACAATGATGTGCGCCGATGCCCGTTTGACTGAATACCAAAGAGGTGAGGTGCTACCAGATGCAATGTAAGGAACTTGATATCTATGCAAATAAGGCTGAAAGGGAACAGTTTGTCCCTGTACAGGACAAGAGTTGACTATTACAATGATATATAGAAAATTTGATCAAAATATTATTTACATTTGCAGTGACCTAAAAGTAAAAAGAAGGAAGCTCAAATCATTCAAAGAAAAAGGGGAAAGGCAAAACATTATCTATCAGTAATACTTTAGATTTTCAATATATCAGAGTTATCAAACGTCAAACATAGGAACATTCTTTACTGAACCAAAAAATTTCAAATAGTAATTAGAAGTAACCAAGAGAGCATAGAGAAAAGGTGAAGAACTAAAAGCCCATTACGATGGATATGGTCCTTCTGAGGGCATAACATTTCTAAAGGGTTGCACTGTTTTGTGAAAGACATTCTTATCATTTGTTACAACCATAGCTAGTGTATAGAACCGAAAGACATCAAACATATAACTGAAAGATTTCTAACATCTGACTCCATTTATAATTTCACATGTGCCTCAGAAATTCAGCCCCTGAAAATGAAATGTACCACGAAACTACCTGGTATCAGTGTAGAAAATTAAGCTCAAAATGGGGTTTATTGACTGAATTATGTCATTGTCGACTCCACAAACTATCTAGATACTTGTGAAAGTGTATTTCAGGAGTACAGCTATCAATTAACATCTATTAAGCATCAATGGCACAATTGGTGTTGCTAACTTAAAATATGCCCCCAAGCGTATATGCTAACAAGGTACATGTTTAGGTGAGAGATGTTAAGGAATTTTTGAAGTGGCTTGATGACCAGACATCACAAGTTTCAGGCGTTACCATTTCTATAAGGAGACTTCCTTTGAAAGTTGAACAGAAGATGTAATATCTGTTTGAAATAGCTGAACCACTGTTTGAGTGAATTAAGAAATGGAGAATACGATTTTCAAAATCCTGGCAACAATGATCCTAGGATTAGTCTAGATTTCTTTTCATACAATTTAATGTTGGAGGCATGTGTTGTGGCACATAAATGGAAATTGTTACCTCTGCGAATTCTGTGTTAAAGTGATGAAATCTCCAAACCATGCCACACAATCCAAGTGGAAACTGGGTAGATCACCAATTGTCACCTCGATGACCTACCTTACCTCTTTAGGTCAGCTCTCCTCCGTCTGCGAGGAGGGCTCCCTTACAAGTCACTAGGGCTTAAACAATATGGGTCAAGGTGATATCACAGGTAACCCCAGCGGCTGAAATGGTTTTTTAACAGAAAAAGGAGATAAAGATGATGGAAGGATATGAAGACCAATTTCAATGTTCAAATTGTTGGGAATCATGATTGTCGTTAGACTAAAACCCGCAGGTGTTAGTCAATGATCTCATCGCCAGAGATAAGGATCCATGAGAGGTGGTTAGTCCATGTCACGAAACACACAGGGAGCGTTGGTTTACCCAATGTCCAACAATCTCCTATGAAAATTTCTAAACTAAAATTCTACCACTGCATCGACTGATTTATTTCACCTACTTATTATTCACAATAAGTTGTTTACGAAATCCCTTCAGCAAGTATTAAAATAAATTCTACTGCAGTTATCACACAATTACCCAGAGAAAAATACATGCACAAGAACCAATCACATCAACACAGTTATTTTTGGACAATTGTCCTTGGAAAAACCCAATGTGGGAAAACAGGTGTAGCAAATGAGGGCTTTATTAATCTTCAGCAGCAACTGCTTTTACAAGGAATGATTTTACAGAGAAACTGAAAAAAAACACCTGAGACTTTCCCTTTGAGACCTTCTAACACTTTGGAGACCTTGCTCCCACTTCTGCGTAAACCCTGCTTCACTCTGCGTGGCTCATCGTGGCTCTGCATCCCTCTGCGTCAGCATGCATAATCTTTGCGTCTCTCCTCTTGACTGCATCTCTCTCTGCGCTGTCTCCCATTGTCCCTGCGTCACCTCCTCTTCAGTCACTGCTTGTTGTTGATGCCCTTGTCTTCCTCCACCCTGTGACTCTCCCTCTGAAATCGATCTCCTCTACTTGAGAATCGATTTTCCTTGAGATACTAAGTATCTGCAGGTGTGTCTCCAAATGATCCTCAAGTCTTCTCTTATACTTTTCCTGTTGACGAATCAACAATCAAAATTAAGACCCTAAGGAATAGTTAAGATTAACACAAACTTGATCCTCGTCTCTTAGAAGCTTCTCACCCTTATCTTTATTAATACCCATTAATATTTTTATTTTCCTAAGTTTTAGACTTAGGAGCCCATTAAAAATATTAATTATTTTAATAACTCCTCAACCGGGTGGAATTTTTCAAAACGATTTCTAGGTCTTGGAGATCTCATGTGCCCTAGCCTTTCCTCCAAATTTCAAGGCTAGAGCACTTCCAATGCTACTAAAAATCAACACTCCCTCTTAGCGAGGAATGTGCTCCAGCAATGTTTCACTATAGAAACATCACACTGATCTTCCGCATCGGTATCAGTGTTGATGCTTGGCACGTTGCCTCACATCCCTTGCATTGTTGCTTCCTGTACTGTTGCCCATGACACTGCCATTGCCACTACTACACCTATACTGCAGCTCTCTCTGAACACGCTGCATCATGCTACCCATAGCACTGCCACTGCTTGTTGAAATTTCTAAGTCTAGCCCATTAGAAATTTTCCTGTATTATCTAGTTTATTTCACCTACTTGTTTAATTACTGAAAAAGTTATTTAACCATATAAATATTGTAAATAAACACAAGTACAGTCTCAACCATCTACAGATCAGCAACTGAAAGAAATAGACAAACACACAAGGGACACTGTTATTTTTGGACAAACGTCCCCGGAAAAACCCAACTTGGGAAAACTGGTGCAGCAGTGCAAAGGATGTTGGGCGGCACAGGTTCTGCTACTACTGCACTGCAACTCAATTACTGAGACGATGGTAACTGATCTACCCAACTACTGACATCCTTGTCAGGCTAGAAGCCTCTTGATGCTGAAGCTCTCTCTGCTGCTATCATGTGCTCCCTCTGTTGCCTCTATGTTGCTACAACAACTCTGTGCCCCTTGCACTACTGCAAACACCTTTGTGCCTCTCGCATTACTGCAAACACCTTTATGCCTTCCTGCACTGCTGCAACCTCCTTTGCGCTTCTCGCACTGCTACAACCCTCTCTGAGCTGCCAGGGACTACTGAACTCGAGCATTGTTCTGTGGCTCCATCCGCATCTTGCTTCTACCAACATCCGTCATCTTGCTACTATCTCTCAGTGCTCCCGTAGCCAAATATGATCCAAGAGTTTGGGTACCTCAAGGATCCTGTCCCACATCTCCTGTAGTCCTCCTGACTACAACTTGATGTCTCCCCACCTCTTCTCTAGAGGTGCATGAGCACTCATGGCACAGTCATCATCATCCTCTACCTCCTTATCCGCCTTAGCTAGCACTGCCTTAGAGTCAAAAGCCTCTCCCTTATTATTCTTCCTGGGACATTAGGTTGCATAATGGCCCAGCTCCCCACAGTTGAAGCACTTAATCGTGGACATGTCCTTCTTCCTCTTCCCTTGCTACCCCGCAGATGCCAAAGCAGCATCCTCTTCCTCCTCTTTCTTAACCCGGAATCCTTTGCTGCTACTTCCCGCCTTGGTTAGCCATATGATCTCTTCATGGTGAAGAGTTGCCCACAATTCTTCCCATCCTGGAAGAGTCACTCTACCCAAAATACTTTGGACGAATGTTTCCCACTCCTTGGAGACTGCGTTCAGGGCGGTCCTCACCATTAACTCCTAATCCAGCGTGGCCCCTCTGGAAGTCAGATGGTCCTGAATCTCCTGCAACTTGCTGAGGAAGTGATCTATCTACACCCCCTTCTGCATCTGATATGACTGCAGATGATTCTCCAGTAGCATCCTCCTCTGCACAGAAGTGCCTTGATATAATGTCGTCAAGGTATCCCACATTTCCTTTGTCGTAATCTTCTCGGCAATATGCTGAACTACATGATCCTTGACCCCATCAAGGATTATGCACTTTGCCTTTGCCATCGCATCCTCGTACCTTTCGTTATCAGATGGGTCGAATGGGATAGCCACGGTTCTCAAGACGAAGGCCTTCATGCGATGTCTATCAAGAACAAACAGGATCCTGGCCTTCCAGATGACAAAGTTGGATGCTCCATCCAACCTACCCTGATCCCTCAATCCGTTCATTGCCATTTCTGCTCTTCTTTTTGACTCGTCTAAGTCTCTACTTCCCTCCTAGAAGTTCTCTCTTTGAATCCCTCTAAGTCTCTACTTCCCTCCTAGAAGTTCTCTTCTGGACTCCCTCTGAGTCTTGATTTCCCTCCTGGAAATCCTTTTGCCAACAGTTGAATCGTGTTGGAATTTCTAATTCTAGCCCATTAGAAATTCTTCCTATACTATCTAGTTTATTTCTTTCTACTTGTTTAATTACTTAACAAGTTATTTACCATGTAAATTCTGAAAATAAACACAAGTACAGTATCAACATCTAGAGATCATCAACTGAAAGAAAACAAGCACACAAGTGACACCGTTATTTTTGGACCAATGTCCTCGAAAAAACACAATGCGGGAAAACCAGTGTAGCTATTCAGAGGGTTTTATTATTATGCAGTTTTCAAAATACAACCAGGGTGTCAAAAATGGCTTAGCCGACAGAGAATGCCCCCAGCAGTAGTACCGCTCACTCGGGGACAGATATTCCAGCCAGTGTTGTGAAAATCGCATTTAAATCGCGCGTTTTTCAAAAAATCGCGATTTTTTCCCTTTGGCGATTAAATCGCGCTTTTTAAGGGAAAAAATCGCGGTAAAAATTTTTTCCCGATTTTTTGAAAAAAGCGCGATTTTTTCACGCTTATTTCGAAAAAAGCGCGATTTTTTCAGTAAAAAGCGCGGGGTCGGGCGGCAGCGGGTTTTATATGAAAAAAATTAGATTTTGTTTTTGCCCATTTGGACAGCACGCGGGTTAGGAAGAGCTCTGAGCTGGAGAGAGGGTTTGGAGGGCGATTTCGCCGATT
>APFE030502675.1:115606-136758 GCA_000404065.3 Pinus taeda | reverse complement strand
TATTTTATTGTTTTTTATTTTTTATTTTTGGACCCTCGAACTTAGCCTTTGGAAAAATCACCTAGGACCTAGGACTTAGGACTTATGAAGGAATTAAAACATTTTCTATCCCTCAAGACACTTTACATCATGACTTTTACAATTTTACATTTCAAGGGGGAAAACCCATTTGACATAGACCCTCGTAGACCACCCAGTTCTGCGACACAACTATAATCTAGCAGATCAACACACTAGGATTCCCCTAAGATTCTAATGACAAAATTCATTCCGGCTATGGGGTTAGGGTGAATGAAAACTCTGCCGATCATGGATCGGTGAGACAAAAAACCTTTCGGAACGTAGATTATCACTAGAAAATTAGGTCCACCTAGGCAATTTACATACATGACTCAAATCTGCTAGGATTATTTACAATTTACACATGCAAACTGGATTTACAACATAACATGATCAGGGTAATGATGACAGTCGAATGGCACGGACACGTCAATCCAGCGCTATCCCTCTTGTGAAAAAAGGGGGTGTACTACTACGTAGTGGTCAACACCGGCATTTCCGCCTTTTCCAACAGTTCTGGCTTTTCCAACAGTTCCGACTTTTCTGGCAGTTCCGACAGTTATGGCTTTTTTGGCTTTTTCGGTATTTCTAGCTTTTCCGATGTTTCCGGCTTTTCTGGTAATTCCGGCTTTTCTTTCGGCAGTTCTGGCAGTTTCGGCTTTTCCAACTTTTCTGGCAATTCTAGGTTTTTTGGCTTTTCCGGTAGTTCCGGCTTTTCCGGCTTTTCTAGCTTTTCCTTGGGATCTCTCCTCTTACTAAAACCCAAAGACAAGTAGAGAGAGGAAGAGATCCAAGTGTGTAGAAATGACTTGAAGTCGTCTTCTATTTATACTAAAACGTAGAGGTTGAATAGACATGACTGTTGGGCTTCTGAGCCTACATAAGTTGTTGGCCGACTTAACAATTTGTCCATAACATAAATAAATTCGTAACTTCATAAATACTTATCAGAATCGGATGATCTTTAGATCAATTCTACACCTCTCAATGAGAGGGATCCAATAAAAATATCAGCTACCATAAATAATATGACCCACATGGAGTTTGGCCCTAGTTGCCAATTTTAACACTCCCTCTCAACTAGGGAGAACTCCATCCGTTGATCCATATTTCCAACTGTACTATCTCTACTATCAGTGCCCTGCACTGCTCTGCTCGCTCTACTGGCTCTGCTCTACTTTGTTGGCTTTGCTAGCTCTGCTCTACTCTGCTCAGCTCTGTTGGCTTTGCTAGCTTTGCTCTACTCTGCTCAACTCTGTTGGCTCTACTCTGCTCTGCTCTACTCAACTTAGCTCTGCTGAACCATGAAGAAGAAGAATTGATCGAGAATGAGTCATGCCATTCTCCACTGACCCGAAGTCAGTCTCAAAGTGTGTACCATTGGTCCCAAACCAGTCCTCAACCGACTCGAAGTTAGTGTCATAATAGGTACAACTCCTACCACTGGTCCTAGACCAGTACTCTATTGACTCGAAGTCAATCTCAAAGTATGTACCACTGGTCCTAGACCAGTCCTCAACCAACCCGAAGTCAATGTCATAGTGGGTACAACTCCTACCACTGGTCCCAGACCAGTATCATTGATCCCAAATCAATGAAGGTCATCCTAGCATAGGGAGTACAGTAGATACAGCGATGCGTCCATCGGCACTACTATGGTCCCTATCCTCATTTCCCTGCTCATTGATCAGATTAGAGGTACTTCCCATGAGTCCCAGACTGCATGGGTAGGATACCTTGACAAGAGAACTTAATCAATCTTGTCCTCATAGGAGAACTAATCATCCTGCTACACAATCGCCATGGAGAACACATCATTCAAGCCTCACAGTGAAGCTAATCATCCTACTACACAATCGTCATGGAGAACACATCATCCAGACCTCACAAGAGAACTAATCATCCTACTACACAATCGTCATGGAGAACACATCATCCAGACCTCACAAGAGAATTAATCATCCTCCTACACAATCGTCATGGAGAACACATCATCCAGACCTCACAGGAGAATTAATCATCTTGCTACAATATCGTCATGGAGAACACATCATCCAGACCTCACAGGAGAATTAATCATCCTGCTACACAGGAGAGCGAATCATCATGTCCCACAATAGAGTGAATCATCTTGTTCACAAGAGAGTGAATCATCCTGTCAACAGGAGAGCGAATCATCCTGTCCCACAAGAGAGGGAATCATCTTGTCCCACAAGAGAGCGAATCATCATGTCCACAGGAGAGCAAATCATCCTATCCACAGTGCGCACCACCAGGGGAGGGTGAGTCACCCTATGGTCATATGTTGCTCCAGTAAGAACCACAAGCCCCCAGAGCTCCCAGAGCTCAATGTATACAACGTGCAGGACCCTTGTACAAGGGTCTCTTGACGACTCCAAGTCGTTCAGGAAAATCACAGATTTGGTCTTTCCCCCGAGGCTTAGACAAAGTATAGCGACTTGTACATCATCTCATAGCAATGGAGCTTCCTTGCTCATAGACTTACCATATCCCAGATAAGGTAGTATCTGATGTCTATCTGCTGGAGCAATCGTTGAATACGGGATTCCTCATTAATCGAATCCCACCTTTGGTTGTCACAGAGAATCACAGTGGTACAAACAGCTCACTTGAAGAGCTTCCCCAACCAGGCAGCTTCATACGAGATCATACTCGTAGATATGTATTCGGTCTCAGCAGTGCTTATAACAACCGAATTTTTCTTCCTGCTCATCCATGATATCGAAGCAAAATCCAAAGAGAAACAGCACTAAGAAGTGCTCTAATGATCCTCCACACTGCCTACCCAATCAACGTTCGAATAATCATGCAGTTTCATATTTCCAGCAGTGTATCTCAATCCATGAGAGATTGTGCCTCGAAGACATCTCAGAGGATTCTTGGCAGCAATCCTGTGAGGTTCAACCAAATATGAGCTCACCATGCTAACTGCAAAACATATGTCCGGATGGAAGTTCACCAAGAACATCAACGCGAATGAGTTTATGAGATTTAAAGGTATTTCCCAAATTTGGTCCGACATCACTGCCATATAACCTCTGAAAGTTAAGATACTCGAGGTAGTCACAGGCTTGCAGTTTACCATTCCACATTTGGAATCCAACTCCCTCTTACTTCTGCAGATGAGAGGGTCTACACCTGTTAGAAGTAGGTCGTCCTCATAAGGTGTTGATATGATAGGTCTATCATCCGCAACCTTCGGATGGTTTGGATTCGTTTCACTCCTAGTGAATCTCAGCTTTATCAGACAACTATCGATCCTCTCATACTATGCCCGGGGTGTTTTGCTTCAAGCCATAGAGGGCTTTCTTCCACCTGCATATGCGAGATTCCTGATTATCAATCTCAAACCCCTCGGGTTGTTCCAGACCTATGGCCCTGCTACATGAGGGGAATGGTCCCCTTGTAAGATTTTCCTTCGGTACATCTCAGACATGTACTTTCCTACTCCTTTTGAATTCAGGCATCCCTGTCACCATCTGACACGTGACAATGGACATGGTCCCCAATGGACTTCCTGCAATTTGATACAACCCTGAACTCAAAAACATCTTTGAAAATTCTATTTCCAAACGCGTACATTTCCATCAATGAGTGCCACCCTGAAACCTTTGACTTTCATTTTCGAGATGGACACCAGGTTCTTCTTGCGATCAGGTACATAAAAGTGATTCGGTGTTCCTTGCTTTCTTTGAAGAGTCGACCATTTCCTTGATGACTTGCATTACCTTCAGACACTCCTTCGCATAATGGCTGAAATTATTGCAACCAAGGAATTCGCCTTTCCTTCCACCCTTAGATCTGAACTTCCCAATGAAGTGATCTTTAGATGGGCCATCAAAAACTTCTGCTACGCCATTTTGATGATATGTTCTGCTTCGACTTCACCCTTTGTGAACTTAGAAGAGAGATGCGGAACCCATTGATCCTTTTGTCTTGTCCCTATTGTCTTTGGTGATTGCTCTTTCACTCTTGCTTGGGCATTGTCTTCACCTCAACCCTGGTACTATGTTAATTTTAGGTATGTTCTATGCTAGAGCAATTTATTTCAATTTCTTTTCCACATTAACAATCACATCAGCATAAAGTAAACTGCAGATAGAACATAAATATAAATCGTAGAAGACAAGCCAAGACAAGAGGACACAAGATGTGGTGCTAGCTAGGGACAAACCCCAATGTGGGGAAACCCTTGATCAATTATTCTTTTATGTTCTTCAAAGTTCAGCAGAGAAAACGAGAGAGATAGAACATTTACAATAGAAGTCAATCACTTTGACTTTTGATATCAACATGAGATCAGTTGAAGACATATTGCTTCAACTGATTCTCTAAGGTGACTCGTTCACCTATCATAGTGCTGCATCTCGCCTATTTATTGCACATTACTGTGTGACACCTTGTTGTACTGTCACATGTTTTGAACCTTGATGACTGAGCTGCTCTCATCTTCATGTTGCTCATCATGCTGCATCTTCCATGGTCTTATTCATCATCAAGCTGCCCATGCTCATATCATCATGCGTCAGCTGCCAATGCTCATATCATCATGCTGTTATTATGTTGCCCATGATCTCATACATCATGCTGCCTTCCTTCGAAAACAGATGCTCTGGCTGTTTCATCAGTTTCCAATAGTTCCGGCTTTTCCGGCAGTTCCAGTTTTTCCCGCAATTTTGACAGTTCCGGCATTTCCGGCTTTTCCAGATTTTCTGGCTTTTCCGGTATTTTCGGCGTTTTCGGCTTTTCCGGCAGTTCTGGCTTTTCTGGTAGTTCCGACTTTTCTAGTAGTTCTAGCTTTTCCAACTTTCTTGGCTTTTCTAGCTTTTATAGTATTTCCAGCATTTCCGACGTTTTCGGCTTTTCCGGCTTTTCCAGCTATTCCAGCTTTTCTAGCAGATCCGGCTTTTCTGGCTTTTCTGGCTTTTCTGGCAGTTCCGGCTTTTCCGGCTTTTCCTTAGGATCTCTCCTCCTACTAAAACTTAAAGACAAGTAGAGAGAGAAAGAGATCCAAGTGTGTAGAAATGACTTGAGGTCCTCTTCTATTTATACTAAAACGTAGAGGTTGAATAGACATGACTGTTGGGCTTCTGAGCCTACATAAGTTGTTGGCCGACTTAACAATTTGTCCATAACATAAATAAATTCATAACTTCATAATTACTTATCGAAATCGGATGATCTTTAGATCAATGCTACACCTCTCAATGAGAGAGATCCAATAAAAATATCAGTTGCCATAAATAACATGACCCACGGGGAGTTTGGCCCTAGTTTCCAGTTTTAATAGCCTCCCATGAAAGTAGTTTTTCTCTGCCCAATATGCTTTGGACGAAAACTTGCCATTCATCCGAGACTCCATTTAGGGCTATCCTCACCATCGGTTGGCTGAGGAACGGACCCCATTGCAGCACGCTGGTCTCTAGTGTCCTGAAGATGCTAAAGATAAAGGTTCACCCCTTCTCCTTTCTGCATCAATGTCCGCTGCAACTTTTGCTCCAAATGCATCTTTCTTTTGTTCGGAAGAGCTTTCATACAGAGAAGACAAGGCTTCGAACATCTCTCGGGTTGTATCCTTGCCCTACAAGTGTGAGACCACACGATCTCGAACTCCATCGAGAATGAGCCTCTTTGCCTACCCCTACTCAACCTTGTACTTCTTTTAATCATTGTCAACAAGAACAACTACAACACTTTTGATGTAGGCCTCGAGATTGTATTCTTCCAAAACATCTAAGATTCTGGTCTTCCATATGACATAGTTGGAGGCTCCATCCAACCTGTCCTGATCTCTAAGCTCGTGTGATGCCATCTTACCCAACTATCGAATTGACTCCTCTAGTCACTGCTTAGGACTGCTCAACTACTTAGCAAGTGATAAATTCAAACTTTCCACCGGAAAGTTCTCTGAGGAGAAAATTCCCCTTCTGCGTGTATTCATTCTTTTCCAACGGATTTCTGTCATGGCAAAAATTGCACCCTTCAAGCACGGCACTGAGGCTCTGCATCACTCCCTCTGCCTCTGCAAACTCACAAACTAGAAATCATACCTCTCTGTCGTCTCACTCAAAGATAGATTTCCGCGGATCTGTTTCCTAGCAAGGACTGCGCAATCCCTTCAAGCCGATTCAAACTGCTGCCAAGTGCAGCTTTCGGCCTCACTACTCAATACTGGATTTTCTCTTCCTGTTTCAAAATCAATGCTCTGATACCATGTGAAAATTCCTAGACTCGAAGGAACCCCTACTACAGCAAATCTGAATCTACTTCACCTACTTGATTTTTAAATTCATCAAGTTATTCTTCTAAATACTGAAACAAATTACTTCTATAGCCTACACTAATTAAATATTTGATCTCATGAAACAGAAAACTAGAGCAAAGAACAAGATACATAGGACACTTATTTTTTAACACAATAGTCCCTAGAAAAACCCAATGCTGGAAAACTGGTGTAGCAGTACTGAGGGTTTATTATTATGAAGGAAAAATATCTGAATACAAATTTAGAATGCTCATCTAGCAATCCTTTACAAAGAAAATACTGGCAGAAAATCTGAGTGAGTTCTAACTCACTTCACCTAGCATAATTCCAGCTAATCTGGCACAAGACTAGCTAACCCTGGCTATTTCTGCGTCAGCCTTGCATCACCTTCTCTACCCTCTGCGTTAGCTCTCCTAGTTGTTCTGGCAGTTTCGACAGCTCTAGATTCTGCGTGACAGACAACTTTTCTTCGTCAACTCTCTTGGCTACTGCGCTGTCTCTACGTCAGTGTTATAGATCTGATTTGAAAGTATATGATAATAGAAATAAACCCAAAAATAACAAGATCTGAATATAGAAATGCTTCACTTTATTAATCCAACCCTTAAGGTAGGGCAACACCATACATTCACTCCTTAAGGAAGGAGAACACTCCACAAGCCATATGCTTGTTCATACAATATTCCTTGACCTCTCTCATTGGAGAGTCTCTAGCCTCTATATAGGCCTCATAATAAAACCCTTATTGGTAAGAAGCCCACCAGACTAGCTCACAAGTGTAAAAATAAGCCTCAGAAGGGGCCAAATAATAATATGTACATGTCGTAGGGCCCTCAAAAGGCATAATAATATCTAGAAGTGCCATATTGAGGAATAAATTTCTCGAAATATGATGGATAGGGGGGTGGCCCCTTGTTCTCCAAGTAGTAGATCTGTGGTGCTCCCAGTGGATCTGAGGGCACATAAATGACCCCATGGGTCTCCATATGAATCGAAGATGCTTGCAGATCCTCTGCAAGGGTTCAAGTAGTGGAATGAATACTGCCATGACATTATACAAGTTTTGGGACCCTTGCCAAGAGTGTGGGGCTCCTATGGTGGCCTATTGGGCATAATGTACCAATCATATCACCATCATCCCAAAAGTGGATCGCTAGCAGTCTCTAAGTATCCATGAAGATCCATGGAGTGTTGTCTACTTTTGTGAAGACCCATGGCTCTCTATTCACACCAGTGACCATACATGTGCCAATGTAGACCTCTGGGATTAGGAGCCCATATAAGAAGACCAAACCCAAATGGAAACCACCTGTAATCCTGCATAAGATCCAATGCATCCCCTAGGCTTCCAGTACAACCAGTCATTAAAATATTCGACTAAATGAGCTTACAAATCATGGATAAGAAAGTGTCCATTTCATAATGGCATGTCCTTCCGTAGTGGGCTTTGGCATGTGTTAGTATCTCCAAGCTCCAAACGAGGTTAGCCAAGTACCTTATTAGGTGGTTCCAACCCTTAAAGGGGATAGTATGCCCAAGGCACATCTCTCTAGTAGTGGTGGCAAGTGACAAATAAGTGTAATGGAATAAGGAATGGGAGGGGCAATCCTACGCCACATAGTGGGGCATAGGGGTAGCTAGATAAGGGGAAGCCCACACCTAGGTATATAATGGGTAGGAGGGAAAAATCGTGGTACATGAGGTGTCCCAGCCTCAATTTTTCCACCCTTTTTTATATGCCTTTTACCTTTTATGAATTTCTTTAATTAACTGCTCCATGCTCAAAGGACAAGAGCATGATATGTAATATATAGCAGTGATTAGCCCCTTTTAGGTAGGGCAGTTCATTGCCCTCCATGTGTTGGGACAATCATGGGTTCCTGAATGATAAAGGAGGCTCATCTAGGGTCTATGGAACTAGGGTGATGGCCATGGATTGGGGTAGAGCTCATACATTGGCTTTTGCCCACATGCTGATTATTTTTTCCCAACCATCTTTTGCATTTTGCGGTACGATTTCTTGTTAAATGTGGCTAATTATGCTTTTCACCTTTTCTTTTAATTGCTTCAACCTCTGGGGCATCATTCTAGGCCTGGCCCAAGGTGGGGGCAAGGCGATAGGGAGGCTGGCCCTATGTAGACACAAAATGGAAATGTGGATCCAAGGGAGAGAAAAGATGAATGGGGGTATAGTGAGAAGAAAGGGAGAAATATGTGTGGGTAAAGGAGTGGGACCACACACCCAAAGTCAGGGTTTCCCAAGTAGTACCACCCTAGAACCAAATGGTCAATAAAGGAGATTCCACGAGACTAAGATCCAAGGGTTACAACCAAAAGAGATCAAGGGGACAAGATCACAAACTAAGCCCACTCTTTCTGTGAAATCCTCCCATCAATCCATACCTAGAAGTATCCATGATAAGTAAACCCAATACTCAATTAACAAATGACAAGACATACCTTTAAATTCGGGAGACCCACCTTCAAACATACGATCAATACAGGTGGTGAGGGACCACACGGCTAACTTAGGTGGCAAACAAATGGCACAACGAGCTAGTAGGAGGCATCAAGGGGTTGCTGGCTATCGGCTGAAGTTCATCATGTAGAAAAATTTCTCTTGAGGACATCACCCACAAAGTGGTGCGTAACAAACTAAGCCCACTCTTTCCGCCAAATCCTTCCATCAATCCATACCTAGAAGTATCTATGATAAGTAAACCCAATACTCAATTACCAAATGACAAGACATACCTTTAGATTCGGGAGGCCACCTTCAAACATATGATCAATATAGGTGGGTGAAGGACCACATGGTTGGCTCACGTGGCAGAGAAATGGCAGAACGAGCTAGTAGGAGGCATCAAGGGGCTAAAATTTTGGCTCCATAAGGCATTGGTCTCATATATGAAGCTAATCTAATCTTTGGGTCTTGCTAAATTTAAACAAATAGTTAGGCCACTCAATCGTGTCTCCCGGACTTGTTGGTTGCCAACTTGCCTTCCACCTTCACATTTCCATAGGGACTACCCCCCATAGCCTGTTGTTGGGAGACAGCTAGAACGGAGTGGGTAGGGATCAGAGTGACAGCCCCCGCCCTGACCCGTTGTCGCGGTGTATGTATATACCATGTTAAACAGTTAAACACACAAGAAAGCTTGAAAACATGATAAAAATGGACATGTAAAATATGTCACTAATACAATGAAATCAATCGATACAATGGCGTTGATCGCCAAATTTGCTAGGTAGTTATGCTACCGTTACAACGTAACTACATTATCTAATATTATATAATCTTCATTTTCATAATCACTTACATAAATTTTACTTTTACATTAGAATAAATACACTATTGGAGCATTATACTCCAACAAAATGTTAGAATGCAAATATTAATCAATAAATATATCTGCAAATACAATGGCCATAGCAAGCAAAACATGATAATAGATAAGGTGATATTGATGGTGCAATAAGCTAACTACACAGAAAATAAATATATACTCAGCACATTTTGGTGGGTTATATGATTTCAACATTAGTCTATATGTCACACATAAACGTACTTCACTGAGATAATTTCAGCATATTAGATGTTCTACAATTTCTTTTACTTACAGAGAATAATTCAGAAAAGCAAGTCAAAAAAATTATATACATAGGTAGGTTCTATTTTCATTAGAAGAAAATTTATTTTATATCAAAATGAAAAGTTCCTACCTCAGAGACATAGAGACGATAAATGCACTGTACCTGCATCACATACTGTCCAGCATAGGTCCCTGTTATGGTCGAACTTTGACCAGAAGCTAGCAGAGCAATGCCAAACAGTGTTGAACTCCATTTCCCAAGAACATGCTGCCAAAACAACATTTACAACCAAAGGCAAGGCCATAGTCAAGAGTTTTGGAACACTAAATTGCTGGGTGCTTGAATAGTAAGAGGCAAAAGGGAGTAATCAGTAAGAGATTTAAACAGAACCTAATTAGTCACAAAACTAGCCAATATAGACTAGGATTACCTAGTGTCATTTATTGTTTAGTTGTTATTGAGAGACTGCACAGTGCAACATAAAAACAATCCCTAAAAACAAGCTATAGAAAAACATTTATTAAAACCATCATGTTGGTGATATCAATTTGCATATGTTTTTTTCTCCATAATGAGGAGTCCGAAAAATTCAATTATAAGCATTCCCTGATATAATTGAAAAGAAAGGTGCTCATAACATTGCGCATATTGAATACTGTAAAATAGGCTCCCATCCATGAGCACTCGTTCTCTAAACAGAACCCATTAAATCGATGCCCAGGATAATTAGCATACGTCATAATTGAAGGTCAATATTATTGCAATGGCAGTGTTAATTTTAGGTATGTTCTATGCTTAGAGCAATTTATTTCAGTTTTCACAGTTAGCTCAATATCTTCTCCACCAATTTTCATGGCTAGAGCACATCCGATGCTACCCCAAATCAACACAAGGACAAGATGGCACCCCTCAAGTTGCATATAAATAAAAGTGACCTCAACTTCATTAGGCACCTCATCAACTCAACATATCTCTTCTCTCTCCTCATTTGATTGGTTTGTACAGCTCAACATCGCGGGGAATCTTTCACACATGCGAAGGACAAGTGTCACTTATAGGTTGTCGGAATTCTAGATTTGTTTCAAGTTGTTGACCCGCATTGACCAAGGGTTGTTTGACTGTGTTTGACTGTGTTTTTGGTTGGGTTCTCTCTGTTCTACTAGGACGCACTTGTGGACCAAAAAACCAAGGAAATCTGGATTGCTTGACTGGCATTGACTTCAGAGCTGACTACAAGTTTGACCACAAAAACTTGTGCAGATTTTGAGCGAGTTTGACTCATTGTCTTTGCACTGTTTTGGGTTGACTTTAACCAGCATTCTAGGTCGCATTTATTGTTTCCTTGACCAAGCTCTTTTAGAGATTTGACCATTGACTTTTTGCATTGGTTAAGGCTGATTTTGTTGTTGTTCACTATTGTTGACTTGGACAGATTTACAGTTTCTCAAGAGTTGACTTTTGTTGATTCTCTCTTGTCTCTTTTTGGATAGCAACTTGGCATATTGATTTGAGTGGATGTTGGATATTAGCTAGTCAAAGCTTGATTTTGACTCTTGGATGATGTACTCTATCTGCTGAGCATTTGAAGACAATCTAATAGAAGAAAAATTGCAAAGGGTTTCCCCCTTGTGGGGTTTTTCCCTGATCATTGACCAGATATTGTCTCTTGTCTCTTGGTTGTCTTTCATTGTGCATCTATATAATTGTTCTATCTACTATTTCTCTACTATCATTGGTTAATTGAAGAAGTGAAATTGTTAAATTGGAAGTTATTGGATATTGTTGAAGCACTAGTTCTAGCATAAAACAATTGATGAAAAATTAACAGATTTGGCTAAGGGTGAATGACCCAGGTCAACTGCAACATAGGGCATACATTCTTCTGTTAGAGCCATGTTAATTTGGAATCCATAGGGTCATGACTCATGCTAATTAGACCAAGGAGGAATGACACATTCACCTGTGAAGCCATGTTAATTTGGTTGGGCCCTATTGATTTAGCTAGGGGTGAATGGCCCAAGGGAAAACCTTCTCTTAAGAAGCCACGCTAATTTGGCTAGGTCATGCCGATTTGACCGGGGGAGATTGATATATTTACTAATGGAACCATGTTGATTTGGCCAGAGGGGTAAATGGCCCTGGATACTCACGTTGCCTGCTTCAAGATGGAGTGATCTATATCTATCGATATGCATGTGAAGATACTATTATGAATAAAATATATATAAAATAATACAAATAATGTAAATAACAATAATAATGATTAATGATTAATTAACTAATAATTAGTAGTGAAGAAGCATGTCTCTAAGGACATGACCATTTGTGAATAGGTACCTGCCTAGGATATATAAGCAGGCCCTCACCCTCATTTGTAATCATCTCATGAATTCTTCTATATAATATTCAATATACAATTACTTGTCCTACAATGGAAGTCTTTGTCTTCGAAGTATTCTGAAGATTATTGTTGCGTATAAGAACCTTGTTCGTTACATTGGTATCAGAGCCACGTTCTCTAATCACCGGCCTTTGGCCATAAACTAGTTGTCAACCTTGTTGTCATCAAAGTGTTTCACTACAAGAGTTAGAGTTTCTCCTTTTTGTTCATTCTGTGAGGGTTTTTAGCCATTAAAAATATACTAGTAAAAAAATTATTTAAAAAGGCATTAAAAAATAAAGATTTATAACAATGAGATAAATTCTAAAAATTATATTAAAAAAAACTCATTACATAAAATTATTATTATTATATTATATATTATATATATTAAAAGATTATATAACAAAAAAACATAGAAAAAAACAACAAAAAAATAAAATAAAATAAAAAATTATGTTAGCATACCTGTTGTTGCTAATAGATGTCAAATGCAACCTGACACACCTCTAACACCCACCAAAATCCCTGCCACCTCTGCCAGAGTCGTCGCCCGACCCACTGACACACTACCACTGTTGTCGTCCCCATCCTTCTTTCTCCAGCCACTAGATCGCCACAGCCATCATATCACTCTGTTTCCATTGTAATCTCTCTGCACAGCATCATACAACTCTGCCAACCATCATTTGTATAAATCCCAACCGCCAATCTGCCTACATATTTGTACCATTTGTCGGTACACTAAATGAAATTTTGCTTCGTATAATCCACCGCAAGTATCCTACCCTTTAGTCGGTCAATCATATCTATCATATGTGACCCTTGGGCCATCCATAACGTCCCATCAAAGAAAAATTGACTTTTTGCTTGGAAAAATAAATTATAAGGTTCAATTAAAAAGGGGTTGTAAAAGAGAGATATTATAAGGGTATCTTTTTTATCCAAGTGGGATATTATCTTGAATAGAAAGGCATAGGAATTTTCTATAAAAAATAAGGGTGATATACATTATACAGAATTTTACATAAGTCTATGTATACATAAAAAGGTGATTCAACATAAAAATACCTTTTAACCTTTAATAAGATATTACAAGTGTAAAAAGATAAGAGAGGAAACAAAAAGGGTCAAATTAAATATTATTATTATTATAAAGAAAAAAGGGTGTCATTGTTATAGAAGGGAGGAGATTGAATTTTTAAAATTGAAGGAAAAAAAAAAAAGGTGGTTCAAAAATTCAAAAGTATTAAGTTCTTTTTAAAAATTAACAAGGAATAGTGCCACATATTTTTATAAGGGTAAAAGGGGATTACTGGGAAAACATAGAACAAAAGAATAAAGAAACAACAAAAAACAAAAACAAAAAAATCCAGTTCAACTAAAAAAAAGGCATAAATTCCAATTCACAATTTTAAAAGGAGTTATATTTAAAAGGGGTTTGAAGGAATAACTTTCGAAGGTTTATTTAAAAAAAAAAAAAAAGTGGAAAAAACGAAAAGACAAGAGTAGTTATATTTTATTATAAAAATTAGAAAGGGTTACCTTTAACCCTAAGCTTGTCTCAAAAAAAAAAGGAGTCTAGTTCAAAGATCAATGAAGGAGCTATGAATTCCATACATAATAATTCTAAGTTTTGGACCAGATGTCTGTTTTGTCGAACAGAATATGAGTATTCATTGATTTTTCAAAGTCGCACAATATTTTGTCCATGTAAGAAATTGTTTACCTTGGGATCATATTAAAGTAATCCACATACACAAATTAAAAGATTAAAGAAGAGCTCATAGAACTTCAATGAAAAAATGAGGCATCAGAAAAGAAATATAAGGATTTCAAATATCGATTTTATAAAGAATCCACATAAAGTAACAAAGAAATTTGGCGTTTAAGAGATCATAGTCAAAAATTACTTAAGGTCAAGAAGTCCAAAAATAAAAATAAAAAATTAGAAGAAAAATAATGTCTCGAGAAGAAATTCAACAAGAATTTATCAGAGAAAGAAGAAGAAAAATTGCACTTAAAAGAACTAAATCAAAGGTTATTAAAATAAATCAAGTCTTTAAAAGATGAGAAGCTTGAATGTCAAAATAAAGTTGACTCAAAAAATGAGGAGCTACTATGTCTCAGAAACCATAATCAAAGTCTACTCACTCAAATTAAGAAACTTAAGGATGATATGAAATCATTGAAAAACAAATTAGAAGAACTTATCACGAAGGAAACATCGAAGTCTTCAAATGCAATAGTCCAAATTGAAGAAAAATGAATGAATATTGATCCAGTGAATACTACAACATGAGATGATGACAAACCAGTGGAAGTTATAACATATTCAGATGTTCTAGTTCAAACAATGGAAATTTCAAATGATGATTTCGTAGCCAACTCAACAACAATAGTACCTAAAGTAAATAAGGAAATTGCCAACGCATGATAAGGGAAAATCCAACCAGAATAACTCCTTATCAACATTTGAACCATAAAAGCAGACAACTAAGTCAGCCTATATATTTGAACCATTCAAAACAGAAACAACAAATTTATGTTCCAAGGAATACTGAAGTTTGCAGAATCTAGTTCTAAAATTCCACAGAAGATTAATCTAGGATGATTAGATCCATTTTCATCCAACAATTTTGTTTATCACTGAGGACCATATCGTCTTGTATCAATGAAGATAACAGTCCCAAGACGAGAAGGCATTCAAAACCGAAAAAGAGATCAAGCCTTTTCATCAGTAAGCTTTGAGGACAAAGCTTTTTGAAGAAGGCGGCAATGTTATGAATAAAATATACATAAAATAATACAAATAATGTAAATAACAATAATAATGATTAATGATTAATTAACTAATAATTAGTAGTGAAGAGACACGTCTCTAAGGACATGACAGTTTGTGAAGATGTAATTGCCTAGGGTATATAAGCAGGCCCTCACCCTTATTTGTAATCATCTCACTAATTCTTCTATATAATATTCAATATACAATTACTTGTCCGACAATGGATGTCTTTGTCTTCAAAGTATTATGAAGATTATCGTTGCGTATACAAACATTGTTATAGATACACTACAACAACATAGCAAGCACATGAACATTTTTAGTGGAGGAGAAATTTCAGCTAAGGAGAAATTTGTTTTCATCCAAGGAGAATACCTCCCTCGCTAGGAGGGAGTGTTGATTTTTGTGTAGCATTGAAAGGTATTCTCGCATGAATAATGGTTCTCCAAGTGAGCCCAGGAGAAATTATGTAAATTTTTATTTTATTGAGACAGGTCGGCCCGGGAAAAGGTCAAGTCAGCCAGCCTGTGAAGGGATGTGTCCCTTGGGTTGCATGAATAATGGTTCTCCAAGTGAGCCCTGGAGAAATTATGTAAATTTTTATTTTACTGAGACAGGTCGGCCCAGGAAAAGGTCAAGTCAGCCAGCCTATGAAGGGATGTGTCCCTTGGGTTGTCACACCCCCTTTGACAAGTATAAATAAATGACGTGACATCTCATTTGATCACCAAGCAAGAGAAAGCCTTTTCTCTCTCTTCATCATTTCTATTCCTCTTCTTGAGGCTGCAAATGTGAGAAGGGCAATTTTGACCAGCGAGTTTGATCTCTGTTTGAATGAATTTTGAACAGGGTTGACCAAGCTATTTTTGGACCGAGTTGACCAGAGTTGATCAAACTAAAGTTGACCATAAGAAGGCCACACGTGTCGACTGTTGACCACAAGGATTTCACTGCAGGACCGCAGGGTTGACTGTGGGGCCAATGTTTGACTGCAAACCAATTTGACCAGGCCGAGTTGACCAACACTGAATTTTTTATATTTGGCTGGTTTGGCCTATGTTGACCAGCAAATGTTTTGACCAGGTTTGACTGGTATTTTGTCATGGATATTGGCACAGATTTATAGACTTGTGTTGCACGGGTACCCGCACCCGGGGGTGGGGTTCTCGAACCCGTCCCGAGTTCCCGCACCCAAGTACCGGATTCGGGTATGGGTTCTTCCCAAACGAACCCAGAAGAACCGGGTTCTTCCATGAAGAACCGGGTTCTTCAAAAAAAAAAAATTGGGTTCTTTTCCTTTAACGGGTTCTTGGGTTCTTCGGGTGCTTGGGTTCTTGGGTTCTTCAGGTTGTTCGGGTTCTTCGAGTGCTTGGGTTCTTGGGTTCTTCAGGTTCTTCGGGTTGGGTTCTTTGGGTTCTTCATAAAAAAACTATATTAAAAATTTAATTTTCAAATAATTTTTTTTATTGAAATTTAAAAAATAATTTATAACAAAGGTAAACTTAAAAAACCTAAATCTTTAAGACTTTAACTCTTTACACAAGCAAATATCTGATAGAATACGTTATTATTCTTGGTGGCAGAGCACCGCGACATACCAGAAGAACAAACACCGTGATCACTGATTTGAGGCTTGAGCCGTCCCCGTTTACCATTTCCGACGGCAGTGGGCAACTTCAGCAGCAGTGGGTAGTGGGCAGCTTCAGCGGCAGTGGACAGAGCAGCTTCAACGGTAGTGGACCGTGGTATTTACAAGTTTTCCTTTTCAATTTTATTATTCCATGAAAAAGTTTAGCAGTCACTACTGTTGCACTGCAATATCCCTAATGCCATAGGTGTTCGTGATTACTTAAAGTTAAAAGTTTAAAACCAAAAACCCAGGCCTGTAGACCCGTGTTCTCTGTTCCAATGATGAGCTTTGTGGAACGGAACGTAGCCACCATCTAATTTGTAAGGCTCCTTGGAGCATATTAGCAAGTTTAATTGCAATGTTTTCCATCGACACGTAACATTGAGCTGGCAAGCCGCAAAACATATAATAAATAATTCCCTTCTCTATACAGATGGACATTCAATTGTAACAACTCAATTTAAAAGTTAAATATGTCACTTATGTCGAGAACATAGAATATATGCCATAAACGAATGATATCATTTTTGGAGTCATTGATGGTCATTGATCTGGATTGTCCTTCAGAGATGGTTGTAAGGTCTTCTAAATGTTTCTCAAGGAAATTTTCTGCCATCATTTCCAAAGATTACAATTTCCAAAGACTGTCTTTGTTCACATGCCTTAACATTGCTCTGTGGGCATGACGAGCTGCTCAAGGGTAATGAATCATTGTAAAAATTTATCAACAGTGATAAGTTTTTCAAAACTTATGAGCGACACAGTATTCTGAAATCATATATGATTATGATATCTCAATATTATAAAAGGAACATTATGGGTGTACAACCCCACAAGCAGAATATCATATCATATTGGTTGTAGCTTTGTGGAAATATTTAATAAGGTGATGACCATAGTTGGAAAAAAAAGGGTAGCTGTTTGCACATTCATGAGTCCCTTCCTACCACAAGAGACTCTTATGATCAGTCTCTCCATTAGTCTTATGCTATAAATTTATAAAAACAATTTCAAAACTTATGCCCAAGGTTTGTTAGAGTCTCAATGTAAATTATGAATCTCTTGTATTTGTGGATCTTCAATGCCTTTAATATTATATGGCATCGAAACCAGAACTGGAAAAAAGACCTCTTACTCTGTAATTTGAGCCTGCAGATTCTTGTAAATCAATTTGGAATGAATTTATGAAACATTCATTCCCGAGCCAAATAAGTTAATAACCATCAAATTATAAATTGTAAATGCACACATACAGGTTCAGACATTTTCGGTCAAATAGAAAGTAGGATTGGGACCAGCCATAAGCTGTAATCAGTTGTTGCTGTTAAATGGCGAAGGGCTATTTTGGACAATGGCTAAATTAAGTATCAAAATCTGCCAATTTCTCACAGCATTCTGATAACATCATGTTAAGATTAAAACTAGGAAAATATGCCTAAATGAATAAGCGTGTTTTGTGGAAGGGTAAGGCTGCCACTGTTTTAACTTTTTGGGATTGTTTTACCACATAGCACACCATGCATGGGGCAGGTGGATGATTAGACATCAAGAAAATTCTAGACCACTATCAGGTTGAGAAGAATCTCCTATGAAAAAATTGTGTTTTTATATGGGAGAGACTAAACATGTTTAAATGATTATCATTAAAGTTTTCTTGTTTAAAATTGAAAAAATGTTCAAATTTCAAATTTTCATATATATATTAATTATAAATTATAATTTATAAAATTTAATTATTAAAATTTAATATTATTATATTACCCGACGAACCCACGCACCCTGTTTCCAAAAATGCTGTCCCCGTCCCCGCACCCACGTTTCCTGGCAACATAGTTATATACAAATTGCTGATTTGTAAAACTTGTTGGAAAATAGTTTCTCCTAAGAAAAGTTACTAGGCTTTCTCTAAAGGTTGGGTTTCCCAAGGTAACTTATTGTTTCTATTGTGCATGGTTGTCTTTTGATAATATTTACTGTTTCTGCCGCGTTTACTGTTGATATTTTTAATTTTATGTGTGTAATTGCTCAATGATATCAATGGCATGAGAAAATTGTTTGAAGTTCATTAGGAAGTAATTATTATATCAGAAAATTGTATTCTATTGTACTTGTCATAGAATTTCAACAGTTATCTCCCTTGTTGAAGTTTGAAGCTTTCTTCCACTCCATAGTCAACCTAAAGATCAGAGGCACTGCTAAAAGTCACTCCTAGTTGGATCTGAAAACCTGTGAAGTACCTTAGACAAAGATGGGGGTGATACAATCTTCTCAACTCCAAACTCACCTCACTGTCCAAATTGAAAGACCAACTTAATGTTGACTGTGATTCATAACCCAGCACTTGAGAGGTAAAATTGTGGCCAAGGTAAGCATATCTCAATAACCATTTTTTTTAAAACAATCAAAATCTTTTAAAGTTTTCTATTTTATTATACAAAATAAAAATATTTACTAGCTTGTTTTTTTTCAGAATTTTTAACTTAAGATTAGCTAGTAACCCTTAGGGTTTTGAGCATAGATTTTACACTTTACCCAAGGGATCAATATAGCTTAGTTAAACTTTCAAAAACACATATTTCACAAGTATATTGAGCTGGTTTGTGCCGATCTGTGATTAATTATAGCCAAACATACTTCAGATTTTGCAGAATCCAAAGTACAAGGGCCTCTCCATGTAAGTTTCTATCTTGAAAACCTTTGTGATAGTTACCAGATCTGTTGTTCAAGTTTATATCATTAATTTGGGACTATTTTAAGCATATTCCAAAATTCAGAAGTTCATTAGATATGCTGGAATTATATTTGGAATGAATTTCAAATAGAAATTCGTGTTATTCTAGCTAGAAGAACAACATTAAAAACTTCAAGGAATTAAAGTATCTACAGCTCAACAGCCCACAATGTGCATACACCCTCATCAAACAAGAAGAAAGTAATATACAAGTGGAACAATACAAGGAAAATAATTTAATGTCATTTCACACATTGCAAAGAAAACATTAAAACAATGCGAAACACGCATATGGATTTCCAAATGAATTAATTGAATAATAAGCAAGCTAAAGCTCAATAATAATACAGAGATATTTACAGTAAAATAGAAACATCAAGTTTCTATTTAGTAAATAGAATCAATCAGTTTCATCAAGGAAACTGCTAAGAAAGGAAAAATAGCAACAGCTAAAAGAATGAGCATTAAATACTAAAAAGGGATATTCTAATACCCTCCCTTAATGCTCAATCTATTTACAACACCAATAGACCCTCTGAATTTTACAAATTTATCAGGACCAAGAGGCTTGGTGAAGATGTCTGCGGGCTGCTTTGTTGTGGGAACATATCGCAACTGAACGGATCCGTCTTCAACAAGCTGGCGAATGTAGTGACAATGAGTTTCCACATGCTTTGTGCGTTCATGAAAGACTGGATTCTTGACAAGTTTGAGCACTCCCTGATTGTCACAAAACAAAGAAGTAGGATCTATTTGAGAAACATGCATATCCTCAAGCATACGTCGAAGCCAAACTGCCTCACAAGCTGCCTTAACTGCTCCCCGATACTCTGCTTCTGTTGAGGAGAGAGCCACTGCCTACTGCTTCTTACTAGTCCAGGTAACAGCACCATATCCTAGACTAAACACATACCCAGCTGTAGATTTACGGTCATCAATCGAACCGGCCCAGTCAAAATCTGTGTAACCACTGAGTATAGGATCAGAAATTCGAGTGTAGAGGAGTCCATAATCAGAAGTGCCATGCACATATCGTAGCACACGCTTTGCGGCTATCCAATGATCAGCTTTAGGAGCTGACATGAAGCAGGAAATGTAGCTCACTGCAAAACTGATGTCAGGTCTAGTGGCAGTAAGATAGATGAGACTTCCCACTAATTATTTGAATAAAGTCTCATCCACAAGAGGAGAGGATGACTGAGCTGAAATTTTGAGCCTTGGTTCCATAGGAGTCGTGGCTGGTTTGCAATCCTGGATTCTGAACATGTCCACAAGATTTTTGGCATACTTGGACTGAGAGAGAAAGATGTGATTCTTAGTCTGCCAAACTTCAATCCCCAGACAGTAATGAAGAAGTCCCAAGTCTGTCATATCAAAGGTTCTGCATAAATCTTGTTTGATCCCATGGATCAAATGTGCAGAGCTGCCAGTAATGATAAGGTCATCTACATAGACAACCACAAACAAGATATCATCACCAGTATGCTTGATATACATATTTGCATCAGATGGGCTCCGCTGAAAGCCATTATCTGTCAGGTACTGATCAATTTTCATGTACCAAGCCCGAGGAGCTTGTTTCAATCCATAGAGAGCTTTAGCTAATCTACACACTTTATGTTCTTGACCGGCAATCTTAAATCCTGGAGGCTGTGTCATGTAGACTTCTTCCTGTAAGTCACCATT
>APFE030502675.1:93049-113111 GCA_000404065.3 Pinus taeda | reverse complement strand
TTCCATCGGCTTTGTATTTCACTTTATATACCCATTTGCAGCTAATGGGTTTTTTTCCTTCAGGAAGATCAGAAAGGGTCCATGTGTGATTTTTCTGAAGACTTTGGAATTCAACGTCCATAGCCTGTTCCCACTCAGATATACCCTTAGCCTCTGAGTAAGTTTGAGGCTCAAAGATACTGTGTAGATTAGCCATAAGAGCAAAGTTTACTATAGACTGTTGTTTGCTCTTATGTCTAGAAGTTCGTCCTTCAAGGAGTTCATCATCCTTGAGATCACCAATGGTTTTAGCCCACCATTTTGGTCGAGGAGTAGAGGAACCAATATCAGGAGGAGATGGAGAAGGTTCAGAAACAATAGGGGCAGCAAGAGAAGGGTTATTTTCCGGAGGAAGTTTAGGCAGTGTATTATCAAACACTGATGCTGCATCATCCCTCCCATCAAGTGGACTTACTGGAAGAAGAACACTGTGAGGCTGATCCTCAGAACACTGCTAAGAAGAAGAAGACTGAAAGAATCCTTTGTCTTCATCAAATACCACATCCCGATTGAAGCTAAGACGACCAGTGGCTATATCTATTAGTCTGTAAGCCTTGTGATGATCACTGTACCTTGTCATCATGAGTTTTTGGCTTTTGGAATCCAACTTAGAGCGCTTAGCAGCTGGAATCCAAACATATGCAATTGAGCCAAAAACTTTGAGGTGACTGATCTTCGGCTTACGGCCAGACCAAACCTCTTCGAGAGTCTTCCCTTTAACAGCCTGAGTGGGTGATCGGTTAAGAAGATAAATAGCAGTAAACACTGCTTCAGCCCAGAATTTGTTTGGAATATTCTTGTGTTGTAACATGGAACGAGTCATTTCAACAACCGTGCAGTTGCGGCGTTCAACAACACTGTTCTGTTGAGGAGTGTAAGGTGTAGTGAACTGACGTTTTATGCCATGAGTATCACAGAAGTTGGAAAAAGCAGAAGAACCAAATTCCCCCCCCGTTATCTGTCCTAAGAGTCATGATATTATAGCCAGACTCTTTTTCAACTAAGGTTTTAAACTTCTGAAAGATACTAAATGCATCAGATTTATATTTGAGAAAATATACCCACATCTTTCCACTGAAATCATCTACAATAAGAAAAAAATATTTGCAAGCGCGATAGAAGATGTATTCATAGGACCACAAATATCAGCATGAATTAACTGGAGTACCTTAGATGCGCGCCAAGATTCTCCATTTGTGAATGAAGACCGATGTTGTTTGCCAGCTTGACAAGCGCCGCATACGCCCAACTGCTGAGTCTGAATGTCAGGTAACCCTGACACAAATCCGTCCCGAGAAAGCTGAGAGAGATACTGCATGTTTAAGTGCCCATATCGCTGATGCCATAGAGCGCTGATGGGAGAAACACGAGTTGTTAGAGCCACTTCTGGAAAATCACCAGTGTCAAGAAGCTTGTATAAACCATGATCTTCTAGGCCAACAACAACTGTAAGACTAGTCTCCCTGTCGATAATAGAGCATTTGTGCGCACTGAATACTACATCAAGCTGAGGAGAGTTCCTCATAATTTGATTGACAGACAGCAGATTAATTTCCATCCCAGGAACATAGTACACATTCAGGAAGATGAGTGTGCGGCCACCAGACTGGATTTGAACTGTACCTCTACCAACCACTGTGTATTTTTCACCTCCGCCAAATACCATGGAATCACTGAAAGGTGAGAAGTCAATAAACCAGCCATGCCTGTGAGAGAAATGACGTGATGCACCAGAGTCAATGTACCAGGCAGAAGATGGAACATGATCTGAAGACCTTTTAGCTATAAAGGCATAAAAGGCAAAGTCTGTCTGCTCGGAATGTTCTGCAACATTTGCTGTCTGATGGAGCCCTCCCTGTTTCTTCTGTTCAGAAGCAATCCTTTGTCGGCAATCTTTCTTCATGTGGTCAAACTTGTGACAGTAATTACACTACACATTTTTCTTCCTAGCAGGATCAAAAGGCTGAGAAGCGCCTTTCTGCTGAAAGTACTGAGAGGACTGATATTTCGCTGCAAAAGCATTTTCAGAGGGGGTTGATGCTGCACTACTACCAAACTGTTGTTTCCAACAATCCCATTGCATGAGTTTGGTACATAATTCTGGAAACTTCAGATCGACATTAGTGGCGGTAATGTTGAGTGTTTCTATGAAGTGCTCATAAGATTTTGGTAGACTTTTCAGAGTGATGACTACCATATCTTCTTCCTCCATGGTGCGACCAATGGCTTCGAGCTGATCTCAAATGTCTTTAATCTTGTTGAGATGTTACTGTAAAGACATATGTTCGTCCATCATGATGGAGAACAACTGATTTTTGAGAAAGAAAGCTCTGCTCTTGTCAGATGTCTCGTGCAGTTCTTTCAACTGTTGCCAAATCTCGGCAGATGTCTTGCTAGAAGGAATCTGTGGTAACTGATCATCAACAACAGAGAGCTTGAGAAGCATAACAGCCTCTCGATTTCTATCATCAAACTTATCTTGATCGGTACCAGCTGTACCGGGACGAGTTTCTTTGCCCAAGATGAGCTGATCAAGACGCCTGTATTCAAAGATGGTCAACATTCTTTGTTTCCAGATGTTATAATTGGTGCCATTAAAGCGTTGACCACCTTCCAACATCAGATTTGTGAGTGAGGCCATCTGCACGTTTCCCAAGACACAGGAAAAAAAAAACAACAAAGAAGGTTGTCCCAGATTTTAATGCAGAGGCCGAAAAAAATAAGCAGTCAATACTTAATTTGAGTAATGACGTTCACGGTTCAACAGAGAAGACATGCTCAGCCAGCAATAAAAAAAATACACTGAAGGCACTGTATAAGAGTGCTGATAAATACAACAAATAATATATCTTGGAAAGTGAGTGTATATATGTCCAAGTACCCTACACTGAGAGCACCTGTAGATGAGAACACTCTTGCCGTATTCTTCACGGCGGTCTCTTTATGACAGCAACGTCTTTCTCTGCTGTTCAATATGTTTGTATGTGCTGGCAGCCGATTAAAAAACAAACAAAAAAAAACGGTTGTGTTTGACTAGATTCCTCCACATGAACAACGACAGTGACAACAGCGGCGGGAATGAACGAGTTTGGAACGCTGACTTCAGAAATTTTTGTGGATTCGAGCGTGCATGATGAGGGCAGAAGCGGTGCCGCCGAGACGTTATGACGGCTGCTGGTAACACTGATCACTCTCGATGCAATAGCTATCCCGTAAGCCAGATCAACAGTGATTAATATTTGTGGAGAGACAAATTCATTAAATCGGAGGGGCAGATATTTGACGGGCTACGAGAATATGGAAGCGACTTGCACGACAACAAGTCGCATCCGACGACGCTGATCACGAGTTTATATTTTCTAGCCCGGCGCACTCTTGCGGAGAAAATATAAACTGTGTATCCCCCACAGTCGCGCATCAACTTCAACACGTGAGATTGCGCGAAGATTAATGGCCTCGGACTACTACTGGCTGCAGTGTATAACAATGCTCAAAAGTAGACTGCGCCCCGAAGGCGCTTCTGAGATAATAATATATATAAATATAAATATTTATACTGTAATCGCAGATTTCATCTTCCCGCTGTGATGCAACTTAGCTCAGCTTGTAATCACGGCAAATTATCGCTGGAAATCGCCTATACAGCAAACAATGAAATTCCCAGGTTCGATCCCCACGACTTATCCTTCAGGCACTGGAGATAGGAGCGGAAAAAAACCTTCGATTACTGCGCTAATCAGAACGAAACCTCTTGCAGCGTAGAAATTTTGACGCCCAAAAAAAATTCCAGATTCCTAGAGAGCTATTTCGAAATGAAGCAAAATTTTTCAGATAATGAAAAAATATTTCGAAAAATACTTAAGCTCCGATACCATAAAACAGTGCGAAACACGCATATGGATTTCCAAATGAATTAATTGAATAATGAGCAAGCTAAAGCTCAATAAGAATACAGAGATATTTACAGTAAAATAGAAACATCAGGTTTCTATTTAGTAAATAGAATCAATCAGTTTCATCAAGGAAACTGCTAAAAAAGGAAAAATAGCAACAGCTAAAAGAATGAACATTAAATACTAAAAAGGGATATTCTAATAAACATGCCATGTATGCATCCCTAAGGTAAATTCTGCCTCACCAAGGAATACACTCCAAGAATAAAATGTTATCAATGATTCAAGGTCGAAGCACCTGAACAGGGTATGAATTGTTATGCACTTTAACATTATTAATTAACTATAGTATCTAAGCAGTGTCAGTGCGATCACACAAACCTTCCCTTGGCACAAATACATATATGTCAATACAATAAGATTATATTATAATCATGTGAAATTCTTTAGAGTCCTTTCAAAAGACGTTAATGAATTTCTCTTCTTCAAGCAGTAGATTATTACAAGCAAGCAATAACTCAAAGTGGAAAGCCTTCAATAATAAGTATCAAACTCCTTTCTAATTGGATCATAAAATATTTTAAGCATGGATTTCTTGAAATAAGAGTATGTGGTTAAAACTGATTCTGTTAATAGTTGTGTGACTGTGTCAGATCATCTCAGCTCAGAATAACATTTGAACAATGTAACCCAGCTTCATGGTTTCTTTTAGTGACCCCCCAGGTTTAGCTTATGAATGTACATGCATGGAAACTAATTTCCTTTGTGTTTATCTGTTGCTCAAATGAACAAATTTTCAACAGCAAAGTACACGTTTCGTATTCAAGCACATCATATTTAACAGTTGCAAAAATATATAATGTGTCAAAGCATACTTTTAGAAGGAAGGGTGCACGGTTCAAATCAAGACTTCTGCAATTTGCTTTATCTTCATCTGAAAGGCCAGCACTGCTACAGACAGCTCCACTGACAGAAACAACAGCGACATTGATAACAAAGGATAACAAAAGAGCCAAGCTGCACTCAATAACATTGTATCTGCAACCATCCTACAAAGAAAACAGGAAATAAGATTCAGCAGAGAACTAAGAAAAGTTTCCAAAGCTGACACAACCAAGATGTGTCATGAGTCATGACATTTATTTAGTTAAGGCTAGATGTGACAAACTGATTTTCAGCAATTTTCTAGAACCATGCACTTCTTTTTATTTCTTCCACATGAATGCAGTTTAGTCATATATTGTCATATCTAGATAGACGCTTCTTAAACAAATTTACAAGGAAAACTGGGTGTCTTTTGATTATGTAGTGATAACTTTATCTTTTAAGCAACTTCATTTATTTACTCTAGTGAATGGTCTGTCTGTGGATAGTAAATTATTTGGTTTTCCTCTTAGATCATAGATATATTCTATCATGATTTCAAAAGATCTTGGACCATGAGGGGTCACTTAATAAAAAGACATTCAAAACATGTACATTCATGGACTTATAAAATTGCCGCAAGTTTTAGATTTCGTCACATCTTCCTCGTATTTCTATAATCCCCTAGTTGTAAACCAATTCATAATTATTAGTAATCCCTTATGCAAACTTTAACATTTTATAGCAAAGCATTTTACCGAAAATTAAAAATCTATGTTCCCATATAAATGTAAAGTTCTCTAGCACCATTTATTTACCATTATACCAACTTACATAATTTGATTCTTAATGGCAGTCTTTTCAAGTTTACTATTATATTTGCTCAGTTCTTCTTTATCTACCCAGCGTTTGCAATGAGACTTGTATTTTTTTTTTGAGGTAAGTATTTTGAAAATCCTCTCCTTTTGGCACCCAATAGAGTGTTGGGTAATATGGCCTCCATTGTCCAAGCTCACTTAATGTTAAATGTTTCCCATTTCATGTACTGCCTACGAATTTGGAATTCTTATGCTCACAAAATCCTTTTTCAAGCCATATAGGAACAAGACCTTAGAGAACAATAACTTGGCTATACTTTCTGATTTATTCCACAACAAATGAATCTTGGCATCTTTTTGAGTCTGTCTAATTCTGTAAAAATTTGATTATTTTGCTTTGACATTTTTGGTAGAATTGTAACGAACTCGATGAATATGTTTTCCCATTTGTTCTTGGGAGTGAGTAGTGGCATTAAGTTCTTGGCTAGAATTTCTTTCAGGTTTTTTACTTTTTCTAACCGTAGAAGTTTCATGAGTATTTGAACTTGGGCATTTGGGAGTTCCCTTTGGTGTTAAAGTTCATTTTACCAATATGGGGGATTGCTGCCTTCAAAAGCCTTAGGGAAAGCTTTAGTATTGGTATTTTCCATTTTGTCTCTTGCAGTTTCCCCTTGGGAAAGAGAGGTTAAATGACTACTTAAGAAAAGTACCCTTGTCATCAATACCAAGGTTACCAAAGTAGGAACAAGGGCGTTAAGAGAACTATTTCCCAAAATACTTTAGAAGCAGAGTGGAGCAGGAACAATTTTTCTATAATATAGATTTTTATATATGATAATGTCTTTATATTAAAAAAATGTACAATGCTGAAATAGTTGTAGAATATATGAAAATATACATGTTTGTGCTACTTGTAGCTAAGATAAGATAGGATAATTGTATTAATGTTCAACAAATGACCACAAATAGGCCAATGGGACTGTCGAGTATTGCTACCCACCAAAAAGTGGATAACCCATACAAGAATTTTTTTCTACTCTTTGGATGGCTAGCCAGCCAACAGCACTATATGATCAGCACATGCCAAGATCCTCGACTTCATGGTCGAGTCAAATTTCTCTCCATAACAGATATTCCCTCTCCCCCCTCCTCGTGTCAACTTTTCTTTGAGTGGGATATCAAGAGAGCAGTCAAAGCTATGAGCACCAAAAGTGTAATGGATGAGGAAGGATTTCAGGCAGAATTCCTAAAGCATGACATGAGGAGCCTCGTCAACGATATTCAAAAGTCTATTGTTGCTTTGTAGACTTTTCAAAAGCATTTGCTAATGTGCCTAGCGAGGCATTATTCTAGAGGCTTCAGCACATTGGCATATATTAGACCCTTCTGGTAGCCATCATGAGACTATACGAGTCAGTTTTGGGTTGCCACAAGATGGCACATGGCCTTTCTAACTTTATCCAGAGTACCATTGGGGTAAAACAAGGGTGCCCCCTCTCGCCGACCCTCTTCGGGATTTCCATTAATGAGATGGAATCTTTCCTTCATGAGAACATGGCCTTTCTAACTTTATCCAGAGTACCATTGGGGTAAAACAAGGGTGCCCCCCTTGCTAACCCTCTTCGAGATTTACATTGATGAGATAGAATTTTTCTTCCATGAGCACATCTAGGAGGGGGATGGTTGCCTTCTACATCAAGTGTTGATCTCCCTAGTCCTTTTTGTCGATGACTTGGTCTTGTTGGCATCTACTGTTGAGGGCTTGCAAAGACAAATCAACGCCCTAGCCAGCATTTGCGACCCACAGTTGACATTAAACCTAGGTAAAATCGAGCTTATGATCTTCAATACTTTGAAGAAAATTCTTAAAAACATGCATTTCTATTTCCAAGGGGAAGAGATTGAGGTCACCACATTATACATCCACCTAGGAGTATAGTTCACAGGACCTCATTTCAGTATGCAGCAAGCCCTCCAACCTCGACTTAGCAAAGTATATAGTTCCTTGTCCCTTATCGAGAGATAGTGCTTCCAAAGTCAGTTTCAAGAAATCTTGTCCAAAGTTCAAACTCTAACTCATGGACACAATTATTAGACCTGTTGACCACTGCATGTCAACTACCCACAACAGTGCACCCCCTTTTTTGCAAAAGGGATAGCGCTTCATCGTCGTGTTTGTGCCATTCGACTGTCATCATCAGCCAGATCATGTTATGTTGTAAACCCAGTCTGCAAGTGTAAATTGTAAATAATCTTAGCAAATATGAGTCATGTATGTAAATAGTCTAGGCAAACCTAATTTTCTAGTGATAATCTACATTCCAGAAGGTTTTTTGTCTCACCGATCCATGATCGGCAGAGTTTTCCTTCAACCTTACCCCAAAGCCAGAATGAATTTTGTCATTAGAATCTTAAGGGAATCCTAGTGTGCTTAGAGTCTATGTAAAAGTAATTTGAAAATAATTCTAACTATTTGGTTAGGTTATTACAAATTGCTTGATCTACTAGATTATATTTGTGTCGCAGGCTGGGTGGTCTATGAGGGTCTATGTCAAATGGGTTTTCCCCCTTCAGATGTAAAATTGTAAAAGTCATGATGTAAAGTGTCTTGAGGGTTAGAAAATGTTTTATCCCCTCATAAGTCCTAAGTCCTATGTCCTAGGTCCTAGGTGATTTTTTCCAAAGGCTAAGTTCGATGATCTAGAAATAAAAGATAAAAAATAATAAAAAATTAAAAAATAACTAAAAAATTAAAAAATTAAAAAATTAAATAAAATAATAATAAGTCAAAGTTTTGAGAAAACAAATGCAAAGTTTTAATTTTTTAATATATTAAAACGCATTTAAAATTTCGACGGATGAGATTAAAAGGGATTTTGATCCTCATCGATGGTCGAGATTAGTTTGACATGGATCACTCGAACTAGCCATTGGGAAATTTTCTTTTAAATAGGGTGTCAGGGGTTATTTGAGATCATTCGATCTATGAGTCTTGTGCTAGAGAAAGCTCTCTTGTAGTCATTTTTTTGTGCAATAAAGAAAGACTTTGGGGTTGAAAATCCTGTTGGTGTTACTCTTCTGGAAATGCTGTAAGATGTCTTATTTTTCTGCATAATTATATTTTCAACCATTGATGATAGCTTGATGAAAATTGATTTAGGCACAAGTATTTTGTCTGATCTCTGGGGTTTGAATGATGGTTTAATTTCTATATATAATGGCAGGTATTTCCATTTGATATGAATTTCACTGTTGCTTTCTCCCTCTATGTTAATGGTTGATTTTAAATTGTGCAGGAAATCCTTTTTTTTAGATTATCGAGCGTTCGGGGAAGTTCTCGGCTGAACCAGCCAACTCCTGGATTGCATTTTCTGAAGAGCCCAGCGAGTTTTGATCCCGGGCTTATCATTTGAATTTGTCTTTCAAATGCATGAGAGGTTTTCTGAAGTATCTCATAGTAGATCTAAAATTTTGAAAATATTTTTGTGGATTACCGACAAATCTAGCTATTTAGAGCTTTGTAAACTGTGAATATTGTAATTATTTAGTTGGTTCTAGGGTTTTTAATTTTGTTTCTTGCACATTTTACTTCCGGGTGTTCTGTTTTTTCCATTGCAGGTTGCAAGTACAGATTTTAAAAGTTTTTCAGGGTTTCCCTCAGGCAACCTGAAGCAGGAAGGTTTAAAATTTTAATTAAGTTGCTGGACTACGGTTTCAGTTTCTCTACTACTCGGGGCTTCATTTTTATTGCATGATAAATTTTCGAAAAAATTTTTAAACAGGCTAGGTAAAGATCCTCACACTACTATGTTTTTCAACACTAAATCGTGGCTCTCATCTGCTCTCCACGCCCTCAGATCAGCTGCCTTTCAAAACTCTTCTACGCAGTTTCCTCACCGAAAATCTTCCATCCTGTGCGTTATCTCATCTTTCTCTATGTTTTCGCTGCATGTTCAACCCTTTCACTTTCTGCTCCACCCTTTATCCTCAGCCATCTCCACGTTGCTCCATTTCCTTTCATCGCTGCTCCATTTCGTTGTCCAGCTTGCACATCAAACTCTCCTTCACCCGCAACCTTTCCCCACAGCTCCCATCGAAATCTTCTTGTCAGCATCTACACCCAGCGTTCTGCCCAAAAAAAAAAAAGGCCATCGAGCCGTTTTCTTCTCCCATCCACGCAGGCTTCTTCCCATCAATCACCTGCCTATCCTTCTATCTGCATTCTGCTATACTTCTGCCCATGTTCGACCTGCAACAGATCTCCCTCCTCCCTACGCAGCATCTTCTCCGGCCATTTCATTCTACTCTCTGACGCCGTTAAATTCCTCATGCGTACCTGCAGAAAAAAAATACACCAGAACAGAAATTTTGATTTTCCTTTAAGTTTGTATGTATGCGCTAGGGTAACCTCTTGTGTTTTCATTTAATTTTAATTAGAATTGATTTCGGTTTTTTTTTTAAGTTTAGGATTTTATAAAAGTTTTGTTTCATTTCAATCAAAATTAGATTAGGCTTTGGTTTTTCTTTTAAGTTAGATCTTAGTTTTAGATTTAGATTTTATTTTATATAGTCTAGAATAAATTTTAGCTTTATTCTGATTTTTTTTATTTTAGAATTTAAAAAATATAAAAAGTTCCTTCATAGTTTTAGATTAGATTTTATTCAGATTTTAGTTTTGTTTCATTTTGAATTTAAAATTTTAAAATCATAAAAAGTTTTTCTTAGTTTTTGGGCTTGTTCTCGTTTTAGAATTTTATTTTTTGATTTTAATCATTAAAAAAAAAATTGAAATATTTTGTCAGATTTAGTTTAGGCTCAAGGATTGGTCATATTTACGATTTTGATATATTTTTTCCACTAAGGCTAAAATCTTGATGTGGGATTTATATTTATCATTTTTATATAGTTAAACATGCTTAAATGTTTATTTGAAGATTAGCTATATGAAGGTGGTAATTGACTAGCATTTAAAATTGCATGGTTATTTAAAGCATTTCATCTTTTGAATTTTAACTGCTGGAGTATTGCTAAGGCATTGTGCATTTATTGATTATCTCGCATTTGGTAAAATTAATCTTTGTTTGGTTTATTTAATGATAAATGATCGCTTTACAAGGTTCATATTTCTGCAAATAATCATTTAATCATTAACTCCATGACGCACTAGTACTTTAACTCCTAAATCAATCAAGTGCTAGGTTGCCTTTTTGTGTCTCCCAACCCAACTGGTCCACAGTTGGTCTTCCTTTATCCCCTAGGGTCTACCCCCCTTAGCCTCGGGAGACAGCTTAAACGGAGAGATTGGTGATCAGGGTGACAACCCCCGGTCTGAGCATTGTCGCGCTGCCAAACAATCTGTGCAACAACATTATTTTGGCACCGCTGCCGAGAATATTTGATTCTCGACGCTTCAACGACATTCATTTTCTCATCTCTCATTTGAGCTGACAAATTCAACATTTTTTGGCATCATTTGGATCTTTTCATCACCTTATCTTTCGTCATATCAGCACCTATTCTTCAGTTCGTTTCTTGTTTGGGTGGCAACTCCATTTTCTTTTCATTTATTTTTCCCAAACAAGAAGCCTCCCTCATATCTGCTTGTTGGTTGCTTTTTGGATCCTAGAATTAGATTCATTGTTCAAGTGGCGACTCCACTTCTTTCATCTCTTGATTTTCTTGAGCAGAGATCTCTTTCTATCATCCATTTGGTCCCTCGTTATTCATCATGGATTATTCGTTTAAACCATGTCATTTTACTGATGATCTCCATGATTTACTGGAAGTGGCCATTTCTAAATTACCTTTGTTCTCGGTTGGTGGTTTAGTCGCTGTTAGAAGGCATTTATAGAGTTTTTATCGTATAACATTCATCTATTCTAGACTTCCTCAATATAATCATGAAGATGTCAAAATGCATCTATTTGTCCTTTCTTTAGAGGGTGATGCTTTGAATTGGTTTAATAATTGTCCTGGAGACTCTTTCACTTCTTTACAAGACATTTTCAATGCTTTTAAAGATAGATATGGTGATCCAGATAGCTCGCCTTGTGCCCCTAAAATTGTGCAGCAGAATGAAAGTAATCTTATAAAAGGTCCAGCTGTCGATGAAAGATTTCAAGACAATACTTCATATCAGAATGTGCCATCCACCTGTACCATTGCAGATCAAATCCATGATAGTAGAAAAGTAGGGACAAATTATAAAATCAGTGTTGACAATGAAAGGGAAAATCAGAAGCAAGTTATAGAAGAACTAATGCGGCTGGTAAAAAATATGGTGATCAATCAAGAAAAATTTGTAACTAATTACACCAATGATATGAGAACTTTATGCACCCACCTGGAAAAACGTGATAAGGAGATCGAAATCATGAAAATTAAACACTCTGATCACGTAATCAACATGCAAAGTTAGCATGCTAAAGAAATTGAGACCATGAAAACTAATCATGACAGGGAAACTAATTTCATGCAAAGCAAGTTATCAGGCTTAGAGGAAAATATGACGACCATGGAAGCTAATCAGATATGTCTTCAGAATAAGTTATTGACTATGGAAGAAGACCATGCCAGGGAAATTAGTACTATGAAAGTTGAACACTCTAGTCAAATAGATGCCATCACAATACAGGTACATAAATTTCAACAGCGGTCAGGGGATGAAAGAAACCAACAAACATCGGCAGATCAGAAGCCTCCTTATTTGCTGCAACAAGATCCACCTTATTATGAGAAGGTCATTGGTTCGATTGAAAAGTGGTTAATTGAGGGTGATCTAGATAAAATTAAAAATGATAAAGATCAGATGCAAAATGAAGAAAGACATGTCACACATATCTTACATACTTCATCTAAGGGTTTTTAAGCAAAATGTTCCACGTCAGCAGTGATACACCGTACCACGAAGAAAAAGGGCAAGAAAAAAAATGAGAAAAAGAATTGATGCATCAAACGGCCACAAGCAACTTGATTTTTGGATAGGAGAAAGTTCCACAGTATGCAGAATTGGACATGGCACATTCAATAAGCAGCCAACAGGTTTGCCTGAAAGCAGGCAAATGCTCAATATACACAATATTGAACACATTTGATACCATGGGGCATCCTCTGTATTTCTAACCCTACTCCTTGTTTTTTCAGCATTTTCATTTCTGTTTTAGGATTAGATTTACTTTTCATGTTACTAGATAGTTAATAAATGAAGAGCTTATATATTTCCTATGCTTAATGCTATATGATGATTTTTGGATGCACGCTACTTATGTTTTGTTGTGTGTTGCGTGGATGCAGATTCTGGATTCTCACATTCCTACAGTGCAGCAACATGTCCCAAATAGAGCCAGATGTTAACCACTACTTGTCAACTACACATAGTAGTACACCCCATTTTTCGCAAAAGAGATAGCGCTTCATCAACGTGTTCGTGCCATTCGACTGTCATCATCAGCCCGGTCATGTTATGCTGTAAACCTAGTCTGCATGTGTAAATTGTAAATAATCTTAGCAGATATGAGTCATGTATGTAAATCGCCTAGGCAAACCTAATTTCCTAGTGATAATCTACGTTCTGGAAGGCTTTTTGTCTCATCGATCCATGATCGGAAGAGTTTTCCTTTAGCCTAACCCCAAAGCCGAAATGAATTTTGTCATTAGAATCCTAGGGGAATCCTAGTGTGCTTAGAGTCTATGTAAAAGTAATTTGGAAATAATTCTAACTATTTGGTCAGGTTATTACAAATTGCTTGATCTACTAAATTATATTTGTGTCGCAGGCTAGGTGGTCTATGAGGGCCTATGTCAAATGGGTTTTCCCCCTTTAGATTTTTTTTATATAGTCTAGAATAAATTTTAGCTCTATTCTGATTTTTTAAATTTTAGAATTTAAAAAATATAAAATGTTCCTTCATACTTTTAGATTAGATTTTATTCAGATTTTAGTTTTGTTTCATTTCGAATTTAAAATTTCAAAATCATAAAAATATAAAATATAAAAAATTCATAAAAAAAAATTCTTAGTTTTTGGGCTTGTTCTCATTTTAGAATTTTATTTTTTGATTTTAACCATTAAAAAAAAAAAAAATTGAAATATTTTGTCAGATTTAGTTTGGGCTCAAGGATTGGTCATATTTACGATTTTGATATATCTTTTCTACTAAGGCTAAAATTTTGATGTGGGATTTATATTTATCATTTTTATATAGTTAAACATGCTTAAATGTTTATTTGAAGATTAGCTATATGAAGGTGGTAATTGACTAGCATTTAAAATTGCATGGTTATTTAAAGCATTTCATCTTTTGAATTTTAATTGTTGGAGTATTGTTAAGACATTGCGCATTTATTGATTATCTCGCATTTGGTAAAATTAATCTTTGCTTGGGTTATTTGATGATAAATGATCGCTTTACAAGGTTCATATTTCTGCAAATAATCATTTACTCATTAACTCCATAAGGCACTGGTACTTTAACTTCTAAATCAATTAGGTGTTAGGTTGCCTTGCTGTGTCTCCCAACCCAATTGGTCCATAGTTGGTCTTCCTTTATCCCATAAGGTCTACCCCCCTTAGCCTCGGGAGACGGCTTAAACGGAGAGATCAGGGATCAAGATGACAACCCCTGGTTTGAGCGTTGTTGCGCTGCCCAGACCATCTATGCGACAACAAGACCCACGGTCCTCAATGGCTCTGAAATTTTGGGATTGAGCTTCATTTAGACAAACTGGAGACAGATGGAGAGAGTCCATACCTTGCTTCTTAGGTGCATATTCTGACACAAACATACAGTCCCATAGCCCATTGTTCAAGTAGATTTTTTTTAAAATTAGCAACTAGGGCTAAACTGCATATGGATCACCTTATTTATGGAAGCTGATATTTTTCTTGGATTCCTCTCTCTGAGAGGTGTAGGATTGATCTAAAGATCATCCGATTCCAACATGTATTTATGGAGATATGAATTTATTTGTATTATTAACAATTTGTCAAGGTCAACCAGCAAGCAAATTACGCCTAGCTCAACCTCAATGTTGCATTTAAATAGAGGAGACCTCAAGCCATTTGAGGGACACATTATTATCTCATGATCTCTCTCCACATGTTTTGGGTTTGTCTTCTCTCAAGGAAGACATTGTGGAAAGAGTCATCAAAGAGAGTCCTAGCCACAGTCAAAGAAGGCGGCCCTAGCCACAGTCAAGAGAGGCTCCTAATCTGCAGCAAAAGCAAGCCCTAGCCACAATTGAAGGGGCAGCCCTAGCAGCAGTCTTGAGAAGACATCTACATTGAAGGGAGATCTGGCTGCAGTTAAAGGAGCCCTAATCCGCAGCTAGAAAAAGGCCTAAAGCCGAAGTCAATAGAGGCCATAAGACACAGCAAAGGAGAGACAGCAAAAGGAGACCTAGCCGTTGTCAAAAGAAGGCACTTATACACAGCTAGAAGGAACCCTAATCCACAACTAAGAGAAGTCATAAGAGAGCAAAACAAGCCCTAGAAGCAGCGTGGATGCTATAGGTACAACATGGGAAAGAGAGGCTGTTTGGGTGCCGAAGTTGTGTTAGAGAGATAGGTCTATGTGTTGGGCTTGAAACTGCCCCAAAGGAGCAACGTGGAGGGCAGCATCCCATTGGGGGACAACCGCAGTCAATAGGAGCAATTCTAGGCCAGTTTGATGGGCTGTTAGGGACTGTGGTTAGTGCCCTAACTAGCCTCAGAATTGCAGTATTGCAGCAAGTTAAAGTGTTGGCATTCTTATAGGATAAATGTTGTTGCATTAAGGGTGGTTGGACACTATTTTGGAGACGGTTGCTATGTGCTAGGCCGCAAGACATAGCATCATAGTAAGGGCTGCTAAGGGCAGTCAAGAATGTGCCACAATTTCATAGGAAGGACTTATTCAAGTGCCCTAACCAGATCAGCAAATCAATACTGTCAAGGAAGCTTAGGGTTGCTACAAGTACCCTAATCAGAACAGCTATCTACTGCATAATGAAATCAGATTTATGAGCAGTATTTGGGCTGATTGTATTTACAGTTGCAAGCCAAAGTTGCCTAGGTTTGATCAAGCTACCTAGAGGTAGAATTCTTCCATGCTTGACCAGCATTGACTTCTCTCGTCAAGGCTTTAATGTTGTTGTCTTAAAATATTAGTTTTGTATATTTGTACTATCTCTCTCACTGTTGAACTATTGAAGAATATAAGAAGAATTGATCAAGGGTTCCCCACATTGGGGTTTGTCCCTGGCTGGTGCCGCTATTGATTTGTGGTAGCATCGGATGTGCTCTGGCCATGAAAATTGGTGGAGAGGCTAAGGCGCATAAGATCTCAAAGACAAAGAAATGGTTTGGGGAAATTCCACCCAGATGGAGAGATATTAAACAATTAATATTTTTAATGGGGTTCCAGTCTAAACTTACGAAAATTAAAAATATTAATGGGTATTAATATAAAACTAAGTGAAAATGTTCTAAATGACATGGATCAAGCCAAATCTAATCTTAGACGTTGATTAGGGACTTAATCTCGGTCGTTGAAGACGCCACAGGAAAAGTATAAGAGGAGGCTTGAGGGTCAGTTGGAGACACAACATTAATCAGTCAGTTCAATTTTCTAGAGCGGGGTTTTGCTGAGAGAATCGAGCCAGTGATCTGTTGCAGTGAGGCGCAGTTCAGCACGAGGCCGAGAATACATAGCAGAGAGGTAGAGATAGTGCCAGAGAGACAGCGCAAAGCCTAGAGAGGGTGATGCAAAGGCGGCTAGGAGCTACGAAGATGTTGAAGAGGCTAGCGTTGGTGACGCGGAGGGTATGAGAGTTTACGCAAAGAGCCAAGGCGCTAACGCAGAGGCTAGCAGAGTTGGCACAAGGCCAAGAGGTAGCACCGGGAGATTTTCATGGGGTAGACTGAGCGCTGGTGAGCTGAGAGGCTGACGCAGTCCCTATCACAATGACGCAAAGTAGTGGAAGTTGCCATAGTTTTTGTGGGATCGTTCATCCAGTGATTGATCAGCCAGAATATTTGTCTCCGAGGAGAGGTACTACTGTTGACAACATTCTCTATTGGGTGAGCCATTTCTGGCACCCTAGTTGTATTCAGAAACTGCATAATAATAAAACCCTCATATCTGTTGCACCGGTTTTCCCGCATTGGGTTTTTCCGGGGACGATTGTCCAAAAATAACGGTGCCCCTTGTCTCAATTATTTTAGTTGTTGATCTGTATATGAGTTAGGTTGCATTTGTGTTTATTTTAGTATATATATATTTATAAATAAACTTGTGAATGGAATGAACAAGTAGGAGAATTGTGAATGGAGTGAACAAATAGGTGAATTGTGAATGGAATGAACAAGTAGGAGAAATTAAACCAGATAATGTAGCAGGGATTTCTAACGTATCAGACTTAGAAATTTCAACAGCCACATCTTGTGTCCTCTTGTCTTGGCTTGTCTTCTACTATTTATGTTTATGTTCTATCTGCATTTTACTATCATGTTGATGTGATTGCTAATCTGGATATTGATATTGGGCTAATAAGAAAATTGACGTAAATTGCTCTTAAGCATAGAACATACCAAAAATTAACATGGTATCAGAGGTGAGGTGAAGACAAAGCCCAAGCAAGAGTGAGAGAAATCACTGAAGACAGTCGGAAAGGACACAAGGCTCAATGGGTTCCTCATCCCACTTCCCGACTAAAGACAAGCTTTGTGAAAAGTCAGAGTATCACGGATGGAAGATGTCTCTTGATCTAACATTGGAAGAACCAGAAGTGTTGGATTATGTGAAGGGTAAAATCCCTGAGCCTCCATCAAATGCACCGGTTGCTACAAAGAGCAAGTACAACAAGGTTGAAGTTAAAGCGAAGAAGATTATCAAAGATTCCATTTGCAAGCATCTAGTGGCCAATATCTCTGATTTGAACACCTCCAAGGAGATCTACGACAAATTGCTAAGCATGTTCAAGGTTGGTGATGCAAATCAAATTTTATTTCTCAAAAATAAGCTTAAGAATATTAAGAAGGGCAAAGATGAGGATATTCAATCCTACTTCTCAAGAATCACGAGATCAAGAATGATCTTATTGCAATTGGAGAAATTATATCTTACAAGGAACTGACTATCACTGCCCTTGGAGGGCTCCCACCCAAGTGGTATATATTTAGAACCACTATTCTCAATAATGATTGAATTCTGGGATTTGAAGAATTGATGTCAAGATGCATTCAAGAAGAAACAAGAATGGTGGAGCAAGAAATGCCTTCTAATAGAGGCAACCCCGTTGCATTCTCCGCTCATGCCAAAAGGAGAAATAATGCAAGGTCTAAAGGTCTTTTCCATGGAAAGCATGGATCTAAGGGAGGAACGAAAGGCAGATGCTTTGCTTGCAATAAGTTTGGTCACTATTTAAAGGAGTGTACAAATAGAAGGGACACATCACATGATGATGATCACTATCATTCCATGGGCAACTATAACAACAACAATCGAAGGAATCACACGTACAATGGCGAAGGAAAAAGGAATGCGGGACATCAAGGAAATTGTCGACCCTCTAAGAAAGCAAGGAACTCTAGGTATGAAGAATCGAATGTTCTTAACAATAAGCAAAAGGAGTATTATCTTATATCGGCCCTCTCCACTACCTCTCCTCCGGACACTTTGGGGAATTGGTTTATTGATAGTGGTGCTTCAAGGCACTTCACTGGATACAAGGAAGCTCTCCTAATTTGATAGAGAAGGAAACAAACTTGGAGATTATTCTTGGAGATGATGCCACCTATCCCATAAAAGGTGTAGGAAATGTTACTCTTCAATTGAATCAGGGTAACCCGATTCGTTTACAAGAAGTTTTGTATGTACCTGATCTCAAGAAGAACCTAGTGTCCATTTTGGCAATGGAAGACAAAGGATACAAAGTGGCATTCATCGATGGAAAGGTACGTGTTTGGAAAAGGAGTTTTAAAAATGGTTTTACTCTTGGGTTCAAGGTTGGCACTTTGTATCAAGTTGCAGGAAGTCCATTGAGGGCCATGTCTTGTGACACATCTCTACAATCTGAACTATGGCACTGGAGATTTGCCCATGTTCATTACAAGGCCCTACCCAATGTGAGACAGATGGTTACAAGGATGCCCGGGTTCAAAGGAGAGTATGAAGGTATATGTCCGAGATGTACCAAGGGAAAACTTACAAGGCGACCATTCCTCTCAAGTAATATCAAGACCACAGATGTGGAACAACTCGAGGGGCTTGAGGTTCATGACCAAGAATCTCATATATACAGGTTGAAGAAAGCTCTCTATGGTTTGAAGCAAGCACCCTGGACTTGGTATGAGAGAATCGATAGCTATCTGATGAAGCTGGGATTCACTAAGAGTGAAGTCGATCTGAACCTTTACTTTAAGGTTGAAGATGATAGACCTCTCATACTGGTGCTTTATATGAATGACCTCTTTCTGACAGGTGCAGACCCTCTCATTAACAAATGTAAAAGGGAGTTGGATTTTGAATTTGAGATGAAGGACCTAGGACTGATGTACTACTTCCTAGGGTTGGAATTCTAGCAAAAGCTGAGAGAAATTTTCCTATCTCAAGGAAAATATGTTGTGAAGATATTGGGAAGATTTGAGATGGTGGACTACAAGCCTGTGACTACCTCGATGGAGCTTAACTTTAAGAAGTTATGCGGTAGTGTTGTCGGACCTAAATTGGGAAATGCTTCCGAGTATCGTCAACTCATAGGAGCACTGATGTTCTTGTTGAACTCTCATTTGGATATATGTTTTACAGTTAACACGTTGAGCCAATATATGTTTGAGCCTCATCACACACATTGGATTGGTGCCAAGAATCTTCTGAGATATCTTTGGGGCACAATCACTCATGGACTGAGATACACTGCCGAAGATATGAGGCTACATGGTTATTCTGATGTTGATTGGGCAGGCAATGTGATGAATCGCAAGAGCAATTCTGGGTGTTGTTTCTCTTTGGGTTCTGCTTCGATACCCTGGATGAGAAGGAAGCAAAAGTTGGTTGCTTTGAGCACCGCTGAGGCCGAATACATAGCTATGAGTATGGCCTCTTGTGAAGTTGTCTGGTTGAGGAAGCTCTTCAGTGAGCTATTTGGACATGTGTTGGATACCACCATGATCCTTTATGACAACCAAAGTGGGATCCAATTATCAGAGAATCCCATATTTCATGATCACTCCAAGCACATAAACATCAGGTACCACTTTATCCATGATATGGTACAATGAGGAGCAATAGGGCTCCAACACATTGGGACTGATGAGCAGGTCGCCGCTATTCTGACGAAGTCCCTGGAAAAGGTCAAATTCTTGACCTTCCAAGAACGATTAGGAGTCGTGGAGAGATCCTCTTTTGAGGGTCTTGTATGATATGGATATTGAGTTCTAGGAGCTCCGGGGGGCATGGGGTACTTCTT
>APFE030502675.1:81943-92337 GCA_000404065.3 Pinus taeda | reverse complement strand
AACAAAACAAGCACATAAGTGACACTGTTGCTTTTGGAACAATGTCCCTGGAAAAACCCAATGCGGGAAAACCGGTGCAGCTATCTGAGGGTTTTAATTATTAAGCAGTTTCAAAATACAATCTAGGTGCCAAAACCAACTCACTCAACAAAGAAAATCTCGGCAGTAGTACCTCTCAGTTAGAGACAGATGTTCCGGTTGAAACCCCGGATAAACACTCTGACAGCTCCTAGCTCTAATGTGCCCCACGAAAACTCCAGTGTCTGCCCAATGTCACCCTAGCTCTCTTCTGTCAACCCCTGGAGGCACTGTGTTAGCCCTTAGAGCCTCTGTGTCAGCCATGCTGGCTCTTTGAGGCACTGCGCAGCTCCTTGATGCCTCTACGTGAGCTCTAGCTGGCTCTGTGTGAACCTCTAGCTAGTTCTGTGTCTCTCTCTCTCTCTCTCGGCTTATGCGTTGATCCTCCTGGTACTATCTACCTCTCTGCTTTTGTATTCACTGCCCCTCAACTGTTGTTGAAGTTTCTAAGTCTACTAGTTAGAAACCCTCCATGCACTTTACTGATTTATTCCTACCTACTTCTTTCGTTACTTAACAAGTTATTTACAATGTAAATACTGAAAATAAACACTAGTGCATGCTCAAAATATTACAGATCGTCAACTGAAGGAATCAGATACAAGCACACAAAATGACACCGTTATTTTTGGACCAATGTCCCCGAAAAAACCTCATGCGAGAAAATTGGTGCAACTATCTGAGGGTTTTCTTATTACGCAATTTAAGAGTACAATCTGGGTGCCAAATCCGGCTTACCCAACAGAGAATGCCCTTGGTAGTAATACCTCTCAGTCTGAGACAAATGTCTTGGCTGAAACCCCAAATAAACCCTTCGACAGCTCCTCAGCTCCAATCTGCCCCATAAACCCTAGCGTCAACGTCTTTGGACTGTGTCAGCCTCTATGCCCAACGCTAGCCCTGTGTCACCCTGAATAGGCCTACGTTAGCCTCAGGAGGCCCTGTGTTAGCCTCAGGAGGCCCTACATCAGCCTTATGGCCCTCTACATCAGCTACGCTGGCCTCTCTAAAGCACTGCGCAACTCTTGGCTGCCTCTGCGTGGCCCTACATGAGCATTGGCTGCTACTGTGTCACTCTCTCTAGCTCCTGTGTTGATCTCCCAGCACTATCTTTACCTCTTCGTTTCTCTGTACTCACTGCCCCTCAGCTGCAACTCCGATCACTGATTCTATCTCTCTTAGCAAACCGTGCTCTAGAGAATAGAATGACTGATCATCTGGTGTGTTCTCCAAGTGACCCTCAAGCCTCCTCTTATACTTTTCTCGTTGACATATCAACGACCAAGATTAAGTCCCTAATCGACGGTTAAGATTAGATCTGGCTTGGTCCATGTCTTTTGGACCATTCTAACACAATTTTATATTAATTCACATTAATATTTTAATTTCCCTAAGTTTAGACTTAGGGACTACATTAAAAATATTAATTATTTTAATATCTCCAGAATTGTTTAGAATCCGCCCAAACCCTTTCTGGAGATCTCATGTGCCCTAACCTCTCCACCAAATTTCGTGGCTAGAGCACATCCGATGCTGCCCCAAATCAACAACTACAACTCTAATCACTCTTTCCACTTCCTCAGTAAACCCTACCCCATAAAATCGAAATTTTGATCAACTTGGTGTATTCTCCAAGTGACCCTCAAGCCTCCTCTTATACTTTTCCCGTTGACAATTCAACAGCCGAGATTAAGTCCCTAATCAACGGCTAAGATTAACTCTGGCTTGATCCATGACTTTTGGACCCTTCTAACAAGTTTTATATAAATTCACATTAATATTTTATTTTCCCCAAGTTTAAACTTAGGGACTCCATTAAAAATATTAACTATTTTAATATCTCCCAAACTGTTTAGAATCTGCCCAAACCATTTCTGGGTATTGGAGATCTTTTGTGCTTTAGCCTCTCCACCAATTTTTGTGGCTAGAGCACATCCGATGCTACCCCAAATCAACACTCCCTCTTAGCGAGGACAGTGCTCTAATAATACTCATCACTGAGTATCACCCTAATCATCCGGCATCGGTCCCTATATTGATGCTAAGCCTGCTTCCCAACATCCTCTGCTCAATTGCATCATGTGCTGCTACCCATGGCCTTGCCATTGCCACTGTTGCATCTGTACGGAAACCCCTCTCATCATGCTATATTGTGTTGCCCATAGCACTGCCACTGCTAACTGGTGCACTGCAACTCACTTACTGAGAAGTAAGTAAGTGATCTCCCAACTCTGACATCTCTATCAAGCTAGAGACACCCTCGATGCTAAAACTCCCTCTATCACTAACAAGTGCTCCCTCTCTAACCTCTACGCTGCTGCAACAACTCTATGCATCTCGCACTGTTGCCTCACGCTGTCCTGGGAATTCTGCATTGTAGCTCCCTTTGACGCTCCATCTGCATCCGTCTCTACTAACATCCATCACTGCTTCTACTCCTCTTTAGGGCTCCCGTAGCAAGGTATAATCCAAGAGGCTAGGTACCTCGAGGATCTTGCCTACCATCCCCTGTAGTCCGTCTGACTACAGCTCAATGTCCTCCCACTTTCTCTCAAGTGGCGTATGAGCACTCACGGCACAGTCATCATCTGTCTCCACTTCCTTCTCCACCCTTACTGGCGTAGACTTGGTCTCGGAAGCCTCTCCTTTGCTCTTCTTCCTCGGACACTGGCTCGCATAATGACCCAATTCCCCACAGTGGAAGCATTTGACCTTGGAGAGGTCCTTCTTTTTTTGTTTCTCCTGCATTCCCTCAGATGCTAGGGCACCGTCCTCCTCTTCCTCCTTGATTTTGATCCCCTTGCCGTTGTTTCCCGCCTTGCTCAGCCTTCTGATCTCTTCTTGGCAAAGATTCGCCCACATTTCCTCCCAATCTGGAAGGGTTGCCCTACCTAGTATGCTCTAGACAAACACCTCCCAGTCTTTAGAGACTGCGTTCAAGGCTGTTCTCACCATCAATTCTTGATCCGGCGTGGCCCCTATGGAAGTCAGTTGATCCCGGATCTCCTTCAATCGACCAAGAAAGGTGTCGATCTGTTCCCCTTTCTGCATCGGTATGACACAGTGATCTTCAAGTAGCATCCTTCTCTGCACAGAAGTGTGCTAGTACAATTTCTTTAGGGCCTCCCACATCTCATTCGCCGTGTCCTTTTCGGCAATATGTGGTACTACATGGTCCTTGACCCTGTTAAGGATGATGATCTTGTCCCTCGCCATTACCTCCTCGTACTTGTCATTCTCAGATGGGTCAATTGGGATCGCTATCGTCCTCAAGGGGAAGTGCTTGACACGATTCCTGTCTAGAACAGACAAAATTCTGGCCTTCCAAACTATGAAGTTTGAAGCTTCGTCCAGTCTATCCTGGTCTCTTACCCTGTTCACTGTCATCTCGCTGCTCCTCTACTTCTCTCCTAGAAGTTCTTGATGTGACTCCCTTTGAGCCTCAATTTCCCTCCTGGAAACCCTTCTACCAATGTTGAGATGCCCCCACTCCGATCATTAGTGCAACTGAACCAATGATACAGATTTCTTGGCTAGAAATCCTCGCTAACAACTCCCTCCTCCTTGGTCTTGCCCTGTTAGGTACTGTTCTGACTACAGTACCCCACCAGCTTCACTTTGCAACTTACCCACAGCCTCCTAAGCCCCAGCAAACTGAAGGTTAGAACTTCTAGGCTCTGCACAATCCTGGCACAAGCAAAATCCGAACCTCCTGGCCATGGGCGTCAATCCTTCCTGACTAAGAAAGATGATCGGGCACTGCGTAGGTTGAGTCTACTCCCCTCTGCCATTGTGTTGATCCTCTTCCCAGCTCAAACTTGATGACGGAAGCACTACGTCACCCCTTCCTTACAGCTTCTCTACTAAGAACAACTTTTGTCACTCGGGAAAGCTATTTTTTGTTGCTACTGCTTTGCTCAATTGATGTCCTCAATTCTCCTATGATCTGCAACCACGCTCTGATACCATGTTGGAATTTTTAAGTCTAACTGTTAGAAACCCTTCATGTACATTTCTAATCTATTTTCGACTACTTGTTCTAATTAATTAACAAGTTATTTACCATGTAAATAATGAAAGTAAATACAAGTACATGCTCAACACATTACAGATCATCAACTGAAGGAAACAAAACAAGCACACAACTGACACCGTTGTTTTTGGACCAATGTCCTCGAAAAAACCCAATGTAGGAAAACCGGTGCAACTATCTAAGGGTTTTAATTATTAAGCAGTTTCAAAATACAATCTGGGTGCCAAAACCGGTTCACCCAACAGAGAATAATCTCAGCAATAGTACCTCTTAGTCGGAGACAGATGTTTTGGTTGAAACCCCAGATAAACACTCCAAAAGCTCCCAGCTCCAATCAGCCCCACGAAAACCCCAGTGTCAGCCTCTAGGGACTGCATCAGCCCTTTCTAGCCCAGCATCACCCTAGCTCTCCATACATCAACCTCTAGAGGCACTGTGTCAGCCCTTAGAGCCTCTGTGTAACCCACGCTAGCTCTCTGAGGCACTGTGCAGCTCTTGGCTGCCTTTGCGTGAGCCCTAGCTAGCTCTGCATGAACCTCAAGCTAGCTCTGCATTCCTCTGTCCTGGCTTCTGCATTGATCCTCCTGGTACTATCTTTGCCTCTTTGCTTTTGTATTCACTGCCCCTCAACTGCAACTCTGATCACTCTTTCAACTTCCTTAGCAAACCCTGCCCCAGGAAATCGAAATCTTGATCAACTCGGTGTATTCTTCAAGTGACCCTCAAGTCTCCTCTTATACTTTTCCCATTAACAATTCAACTACCAAGATTAAGTCCCTAATCAACGACTAAGATTAACTCCGGCTTGATCCATGACTTTTGGACCCTTCTAACACAATTTTATATTAATTCGCATTAATATTTTATTTTCCCTAAGTTTAAAGTTAGGGATTCCATTAAAAATATTAATTATTTTAATATCTCCCAAACTGTTTAGAATCTGCCCAAACCATTTCTAGATATTGGAGATCTCTTGTGCTTTAGTCTCTCGACCCATTTTCGTGGCTAGAGCACATTTGATGCTACCCCAAATCAACACTTTATATGGGACTGACTTCAGGTCAGTTGAGAATAGTATGATACATTCTCGATCACTTATTCTTCTTCCAGAGCAGTGCATTGATGGCAGAGATAGTACCAACTAACACATGGATTAGCAGATTGAATTCTCCCTAGTTGAGAGGGAGTGTTAAAATTGGCCACTACGGCCAAACTCCATATGGGTCACCTTATTTATGGCAGCTGATATTTTTCTTGAATTCCTCTCTCCGAGAGGTGTAGGATTGGTCTAAAGATCATCCAATTCCGACATGTATTTATGGAGATATTAATTTATTTGTATTATTAACAATTTGTCAAGGTCGGCCAGCAAGCAAATTACCCCCAGCTCAACCTCAACGTTGCATTTAAATAGAGGAGACCTCAAGTCATTTGAGGCACACATTATTATCTCATGATCTCTCTCCCCACATGTTTTGGGTTTGTCTTCTCTCAAGGAAGACATTGTGGAAAGAGTCATCAAAGGGAGTCCTAGCCACAGATCAGATGTGCCCTAGCTGCAGTCAAAGAAGGAGGCCCTAGCCATAGTCAAGAGAGGCTCCTAATCCACAGCAAAAGCAAGACCTAGCCGCAGTTTCAGGGAGAGCCCTAGCAGCAGTCTTGAGAAGACATCTACGTTGAAGGGAGATCTGGCTTCAGTTAAAGGAGCCCTAATCTGCAGCTAGAAAAAGCCCTAAAGCCGCAGTCAATAGAGGCCTTAAGGCACAAATAAGGAGAGACAGCAAAAGGAGACCTAGCCGTTGTCAAAAGAAGGCTCATATACACAGCTAGAAGGAGCCCTAATCCACAGCTAAGAGAAGTCATAAGACAGAGCAAAAAAATCCCTAGAAGCAGCATGGATGCTATAGGTACAATGTGGGAAAGAGAGGTTGTTTGGGTGCCGCAGCTGTGTTAGAGAGATAGGTCTATGTATTGGCATTGAAACTGCCCCAAAGGAGCAGCGTGGAGGGCAGCATCCCATTGGAGGACAGCCGCAGTCAATAGGAGCAACTCTGGCTAGTTTGATGGGCTGTTAGGGACTGTGGTTAGTGCCCTAACTAGTACCAGAATTGCAGCATTGCAGCAAGTTAAAGCGTTGGCATTCTTATAGGCTAAATGCTGCTGCGTTAAGGGTGGTTGGACAATATTTTGGAGATGGTTGATATGTGCTAGGCCACAGGCCATAGCACCATAGTAAGCGCTGCTAACGGCATTCAAGGATGTGCCACAGTTTCATAGGAAGGACTTATTCAAGTGCCCTAACCAAATCAGCAAATCAATATTGTCAAGGAAGCTTAGGGCTGCTGCAAGTACCCTAATCAGAACAACTATGTACTGTAGAATGAAATCAGATTTATGAGCAGTGTTTGGGTTGATTCTATTTATAGTTGCAAGCCAAAGTTGCCTAGGTTTGATCAAGCTACCTAGAGGTAGAATTCTGCCATGTTTGACCAGCATTGACTTCTCTGGTCAAGGCTTTACTGCTGCTGTCATAAAATATCAGTGTTGTATATTTGTACTATCTCTCTCTCTGCTGAACTATTGAAGAATATAAGAAGAATTGATCAAGGGTTTCCCCACATTGAGGTTTGTCCCTGGCTAGTGACACATCTTGTGTCATATTGTCTTAGCTTGTCTTCTATTGTTTATGCTTATGTTCTATCTGCATTTTACTATCATGCTGATGTGATTGCTAATCTGGATATTGATATTGGGCTAATAAGAAAATTGAAGTAAATTTCTCTTAAGCATAGAACATACCAAAAATTAACAATTTTGGTGCCCACCCCTTTCGCCTCGATGTTATATTTTGTTTGGCTTTGTTCCCCCACGCGTCTGATCTTCTAGAGATTCAACTGTCGGAAGTGACCAATACCCATACCTTGCACTTTGTTCCTCAGAGACCCTTGCTTTGACACACGCCTTAGGCCAAACGGGAGGTTGGTTCTCATATGTTTCTTGACTTCTCAAGATACTAACCATCTCCCCAAAGCATCTTCCCCTATTCAGATTCTCCCTTGTTGCACTGAGCCATCTCGTGTTGCCCAGACAGGTACTGAATCAGTCCATTAGAGAGGATATCTACAAATTGTACATTAATGTCACTTGGACTTCCCCCTCGACGGACCTAGGTCTGAAGATGTCTTTCTACCTTGAGCATTTCCTAAAGTTATAGGATGGCATCATTGTCCACCCCAATACATGCGAAGCCATTGGATGCACTCACTCAAGATCCCTTTGAGCTAGCTTCAAGTTGGTTCTCATCAACTCCGAGTGGAGATTGACCACCATATACCAAGATCTTATAGGGTCTGCCAAGTGTCTCCCCTTCAAGAGCCAAAGACAAAACAACACCTCATTTTTAGGTGCCCTGTATACTACAAGATCAGAGGGTGCCACTACTACCTCTACAGAGATTCAAGAAGATCCCTTTCTACCTTCTTCTAGTATCCTCACTAAAGATGCTTGTTGTCGCACAGATTATCGCGACAACGCTCAGACCGGGGGCTGTCACCCTAATCCCCGATCTCTCCGTTTAAGCCTGTCTCCCACGGCTAAGGGGAGTAGACCCTATGGGACAATGGATGACCAACTGTGGATCAGTTGGGTTGGGAGACACGAGGAAAAACAAGCACTTATTTGATTTTATTAAGTCAATAGACCAATGCCTTATGAAATAAATGATTAAATGACTATTTATCAAAAGCTGCAGAAATATAAACTCATTAACAATCGTTTACCATCAAACAACTCAAATAAAGTTTAACTTTTACCAAATGTGAGATAATCGATAAGCGCTCAATGGCTTAACAATATTCCAGCAATTAAAATTTCGAAAGATTGAATGCTTTAAATAACCACGTGATTTTAAATGCTAACCAGAGATCACATTCATGTCGTTAATCTTCAACTAAACATTTAAGCATGTTTAACCACATAAAAGATAATCAAAATTTTAGCCTAAGCAAAAATGATATATCGCAAACATGACAAATCCTTAAGCCAAGACTAAATCTCGCAAAATATTTCCAAAATATTTTTATATTTTCAAATAAAATGAGACTAAGCTAACTAAAGACTAAATAAATGAAACTTTAAATCTAAAATTTAAATAATACTAAAATCTAAACTAAATTAAAGGAAACTTTATTTATTTATTTTTTCTTTTTTTTTTCTTTTTTAAATTAAATCTAAAATCTAAATAAAATCTAAATCTAATCTAAACTAAACTAACATCTAAATATATATGAACAAAAATATGAATGCTAAATAGAATGAAAACAAAAAGAAAAATTCCAAATCTTTATATTTTTATGATTTTTTTTTTTATTGTTAAATCTTAAACCTAAAACAAAATTAATAATCTAAAATTTAAATCTAAATATCTAAATTCAAAACCTACGCCAAACTAGGGCCAAAAAAAACAAAATTTAAATCTAAAGTTAACACCTGATAGAAAAATGAAACTTCAAATTTTTTTATGTTTTATTTTTTTTTCTACTTTTTATATATTAAAACTTACTCTATATATATTAAACAAGCGCTACTCTAATCGCATATGCATATCAAAAAAAAAAACTAACACTAAAACGTATTACATTTACAACGTAAAAAATAAATAAATAAATAAATGAAATTTGAAATTGAAACTTGGTTTAAGGGTTTATCGTGGGCAGGGCTAGCGAATTCGACGACAAACAGCGGAAGAGTACGCAGGAAGAAACGAGCTTGCTACAAGCTAGAGGTCAGATGGAGGGATGGCGAGGTAAGGCGCAGCGAAAAGACTGCGTGCGGAGGCAGTGAACTAGGCTGCGGTGGAGAAGAATGGCGTGAGTGTATAGAGCAGCGCGACAGGGCATCGACAGATCGCAGAGAATGAAAGTTGCGGAAGAATGCTTGAGTAGATTCGTTGAAGACAGGGAAATGGTGCGTAGAATATGGAGGACACTTCAACGTACGGAAGAAGGATCAAGGAAGAGAAAAACGCGCAGAGTCTAAGGATGCTTAAGGGGAAACGCAGCTTGAGGACAGTGTTTTGGATGCAATATGATGAGGAATGAGCAGCTATTGCGTGGGATTGGAGGATCGATTGTGTGAGGGTTAAGATGGATGCAACTGCGAGTGTAGGGAAAACAGTGAAGTGAAGGAATAGAGAAGCAATGCTTGAAAATTTGATGGGGAGCTTGTTGCAGGCCCAAGGCAGTGTACACCTTTTAAAAAAAAATTCAAAAAACTTTCCAACAAAATTGAAACCCTAGGCAACAGTGAACAGCCTAAAAGGAACTGAAATCTCTTTAGATAAACCCTGCAAGAACTAATCCTAAGGCCAGATCATGCCCTCCAGGGCCTAGATCTGGCTTCAAACAAAATTTTCTTCTCAGACCTGCAACCTGCAATGGCAAAACAAACACCCAGAGATGATATATGCAAGGATTAAAACTAAAAAACCTACAAACTAGTCAAAAAAAAATTACAATATTTACAGATTTATGGCTCTATAACAGCCAAATTTGTCAATGATCCTCAATAATATTTTCAGAATTTTTAGATTTACTATGAGATACTTCAGAAATCTCTCATGCAATTCAAAAAAATAAATTTAAATGATAGACCCAAAATCGAAACTGTCTGAGCTCTACAAGAAAATGCTTTGCAGGAGTTGACTGGTTCAGCCGAGAACTTCCCCAAACGCCCACTGATTTTTCACAATAAGGGTTTCTTGCACAGCTCACTTCAACCATCAATAAAGAGGGAAAAAACAGTACTAAATTCCAGATGTAATGGAGATACTTGCCATTATTTCAGAAATCTTAGTACCATTCAAACCCTAGTAAGTGAACAAGATACCTGTGTTCAACAATACTCTACATCAAGCTATTACTAATGGCTGAAAATAAAATTATGCAGAAAATAAAACAGTTCACAGCACTTCAGGAAAGTAACACCAGCAAGATTTCAACCCCAAAGTCTTTCTTTATTTGCACCAGAAAAAGTTTACAAGAGAGCTTTCTTCAGCACAAGATTCACAGATCGAATGATCTCAAATGACCCCTAGCACCCTATTTAAAGGAAAAATTCCCAATAGCTAGTTCGAGTGATCCATATCAAAATGATCTCGACCGTCGATGAGGATCAAGATATCTTTTAATCTCATCTGTCGAATTTTTAAATGCATTTTAATATATTAAAAAATTGAAATTCTGCATTTATTTACTCAAAATTTTGACTTATTATTTTTTTATTA
>APFE030502675.1:25770-61505 GCA_000404065.3 Pinus taeda | reverse complement strand
TTGTAATGGTGAGTCTTTGTCTCACGAGAAGTACCGGGGGAAGAGGGGTGAGGATAGGGAGATCCGCGAGGGGGCAGGTGTAGCCATGCTTGGAGAGGATGGTAGAGTGCAATGTGCAACAGATATTGATGGAGCAAGAATGGAAGAGCAGTGTGATAAACAAGATAATGGAGGAGAAAGAGATGTACCCGGAGCTCTGGCAGCTTCTGCTGCAGCCCATGATCTGGTGACAGGCGGAGAGGGAGTGCTATGTGCCTCAGTCGCTGCCTGCTGCGCTTTGTTTGCCAATGGCGCTGGAACTGGTGCAGGAGAGCGCTAATTAGCCTATACATTAGTCCTGGTGGGTACAGTAGATACAATGGGGGAGTCCTCTGCCTTCTTGATGAGGGGACAATCCTTGAGAAGGTGCCCAACCTTGTGGCATCGGCGACATCGAAAAAGTACTCCCTTGTAATCCAGAATCTGAACCTTGGTGTAGTTTCCCCAATGCAGAGTAATTTTCTCTTCCAGCCCCTCGCGAGTATCGAAATGCACAAGTATGCGGGCAAGGGTTCTGTTCCTTGATTCCACAAAGGTTCTATCATGATCCAGATATGTCCCCAATGCATTTCCTATACGAATGAATACCTCCTCGCACCAGTATTGAAGAGGGAGGCCAGGCAGGCGGACCCATAATGGGCCAGCACTAATTTGTTCTCTTTCAGGATCGAATAATGGACTCCATCTTTTTAGCAGCACTGGTGCCATCTCAATGTGCCAGTATCTGCCAAGTACTAAATCTGTCTAGGCCTCTTTTGCAAAATGGAGGGCAAACCAGCCTCTAGGCAAGACTTGTACCTCTGGTAATTCATGAAGTATGCCTCCCCAGATTTCCTTAACCCATAGCGTGAGTCGAGCGGCCGAATATGCCCTACTGTGAACATGACCTACCAGGATAGTGCAGGTCATGATGGCTGCTTCCCCAATGGCTAAAGTCTCCCTGAACCTAATCGAAATATCCTTTGAGGTAGATTTTATGCACTTTGATTTTCTTTTGCGCGAGCGAGGTGCAGATGGGTGGCCTTCAAGTGGATCCCGAGCGTCGACCTGAGAGAAATCTTTAACTGGTCTAACCCTAATCACCAGAGTCTCAAAACATCCAGACGGCAGGTGGGTAGGGCTAGGAAGGTTAGAGACCACTAGTGGCGGAGGAACAGCAAATGTCTCAGTGAGGAAAGTAGATCCGGGCGAATTAGGTTCAAATGGGGGTGACGGGGGCGCAATAGTAGATAATATGTGAAGGGTACCAGGGGATAGAGGGGGAGTATCCAAAGCCGATGATAGCTGAGTAGGGTTAGGGTTTCGAGCAAGGATCGAAGTCGACTGGGGATCCGGCAAGGTAACAACCGGAGAAGTGTTAGGCGGAAATGGATCCGACTGATGCCCTGTACCGACTTCCGGATATGCGAAATAAGGGTCCCCAAAGATAATGCGGCCAGGATGGGGGTCATCGGAGAAATCGACCTCCTCTAAATCCATCGCTTCTCCCGAAATATTTACTGAGGAAGCCATCCCGATAACGACAGTTGCCGGGTAAAAACGGGAAAACGGGCAATGTCTTCAGATAATTATCGGCAGAAATGTACGCGGGCAGATAAGGGAGCGGTCTGCAGTGTTGGTTTAACCGGGTCCCTGCGGGTAGTAAACGATGGTTAACCGAAACCCTTTCGCAAACCTGCGGTGCCCGCGCGCTCCATCCTCTCCCAAGGATTTTCCTCTTGACATTACCATTACATACCATATACTCATACTAAAATCTAAACTAAATTAAAGGAAACTTTTTCTCTTTTTTTCTCTTTTTTTCTTTTTTTCTTTTTTTTTAAATTAAATCTAAAATCTAAATCTAATCTATACTAAACTAACATCTAATATATATGAAACAAAATATGAATGCTAAATAGAATGAAAACAAAAAGAAAAATTCCAAATCTTTATACTTTTATGAATTTTTTTTATTGTTAAAATCTAAACCTAAACAAAATTAAATAAATCTAAAATTAAAACTAAAATTTAAAATCTAAATATCTAAAATCAAAAACCTAGGCCAAACTAGGGCCAAAAAAAACAAAATTTAAATCTAAAGTTAACACCTGATAGAAAAAATGAAACTTCGAAATTTTTTACATTTTTATTTTTTCTACTTTTATATATTAAAACATACTCTATATATATATATAAACAAGAGCTAACTCTAATCGCATATGCATATAAAGAAACAAAAAAAAAAAAAACTAACACTAAAACGTATTACATTTACAACGTATAAAGAACAAAATAAAAAATAAAAATAAAAAATTGAAATCAAAACTTGGTTGAAGGGTTTATCGTGGGCAGGTCTGGCAAATTCGACGGCAAACAGCGGAAGAGTATGGCAAGGGAAGGGGCAGCAAAAAGACTGTGTCCGGAGGCAATAAGCCAGGCTGCGGTGGAGAAAAATGGCGTGAGTGTATAGAGCAGCACGACAGGGCATCAACAAATCACAGAGAATGAAAGTTGCGGAAGAATGCTTGAGCAGATTCGTTGAAGACAATGAAATGGTGCGTAGAATATGGAGGACACTTCGAAGTACGGAAGAAGGATCAAGGAAGAGAAAAATGTGCAGAGGCTGAGGATGATTAAGGGGAAACGCAGCTTGAGGACAACATTTTGGATGCAATGTGATGAGGAATGAGCAGCTATTGCGTGGGATTGGAGGATTGATTGTGTGAGGGTTAAGATGGATGCAACTGCGAACGTAGGGAAGACAGTGAAGTGAAGGAATAGAGAAGCAATGCTTGAAAATTTGATGGGGAGCCTATTGCAGGCCTAGGGCAGTGTACACCTTTTAGAAAAAAAAATCGAAAAACTTTCATGCAAAATTGAAACCCTGGGCAACAGTAAACAGCCTGAAAGGAACTGAAATCTCTTTAGATAAACCCTGCAAGAACTGATTCTAAGGCCAGATCTTGCCCTCCAGGGCCTAGATCTGGCTTTAAACAAAATTTTCTTCTCAAACCTGCAACCTGCAATGGCAAAACAAACACCCAGAGATGATATATGCAAGGATTAAAACTAAAAACCCTACAAACTAGTCAAAAAAAAATTACAATATTTACAGATTTATGGCTCTATAACAGCCAGATTAGTCAGTGATTCTCAATAATATTTTCAGAATTTTCAGATTTACTATGAGATACTTCAGCAATCTCTCATGCAATTCAAAAAAATAAATTTAAATGATAGACCCAAAATCGAAACTGGCTAGGCTCTACAAGAAAATGCTTTGCGGGAGTTAGTTGGTTCAGCCGAGAACTTCCCCAAATGCCCATTGATTTTCTCAATAAGGGTTTCCTGCACATCTCACTTCAACCATCAATAAAGAGAGAAAAAACAGTATTAAATTCCAGATGCAATGGAGATACCTGCCATTATTTTAGCAATCTTATTACCATTCAAACCCTAATAAGTGAACAAGATCCCTGTGTTCAACAATACTCTACATCAAGCTATTACTAATGGCTGAAAATAAAATTATGTAGAAAATAAAACAGTTCACAGCACTTCAAGAGAGTAACACCAGCAAGATTTCAACCCCAAAGTCTTTCTTTATTTGCACCAGAAAAAGTTTACAAGAGAGCTTTCTTCAGCACAAGACTCACAGATCGAATGATCTCAAATAACCCTAGCACCTATTTAAAGGAAAATTCCCAACGGCTAGTTTGAGTGAATCCATGTCAAAATAATCTCAAACCCCGATGAGGACAAGATATCTTTTAATCTCATCCGTCGAATTTTAAATGCATTTATAGATAAAAATTTGAAATCTGCATTTATTTACTCAAAATTTTGACTTATTATTATTTTATAATTTTTAAATTCTTATTTTATTTATTTTTTATTTTTTAATTATTTTTTTTAATTTTAATTTTAAATTTTATTATTATTATATACATATATATATAAATTTTATTTTATTAATTTTAAAATAATTTTTTTAATTATTTATATCTTTTTTCTTTCTCTTTTTCTCTATTTTTTTTTTTTTTAAATGGATCCTCGAACTTAGCCTTTGGAAAAAATTACTTAAGACCTAGGACTTAGGACCTATGAGAGGATTAAAACATTTTCTAACCCTCAAAACATTTTACATCATGAGTTTTATAATTTTACATCTCAAGGGAGAAAACACATTTGACATAGACCCTCATGGACCACCCAGCTCTGCAACCAAATATAATTGAGCAGATCAACACACTAGGATTCCCCTAAGATTCTAATGACAAAATTCATTCCAGCTTTGGGGTTAGGCTGAAGGAAAACTCTGTCGATCATGGATCAGTGAGACAAAAAACCTTCCGGAACATAATTTATCACTAGAAATTAGGTCCACCTAGGCAATTTACATACATGACTCAGCTCTGCTAAGATTATTTACTATTCACACATGGAGACTAAGTTTACAACATAATATGATCAAGTCGACGATGACTGTCGAATGGCACGGACACGTCAATCAAGCACTATCCCTTTTGCGAAGAAAAGGGGGTGTACTGCTATGGGAAGTTGACACGTAGTGGTCAACAATGCCTAGCCCTCTTCATCAAGGAAATGTTCAAACACAGATCGATCCTACAAACCACACCTCACTCAAGGACGATACGAAATATCACATCATACTTCTAGGTTGATCCAGATGATTGAAGAAACAAGCAACGAGTTGAGCTCCAGAGTATTTTAAATAGTAAAATAGTGGGACCTCAAGTCTCCCCTCAGCCCCACTATTTAGGAGGCCAACTGGTATCCTCAAGACCATTGCAAAGGTGTCGAACAACACATCAGTTCACTCACCCAGAGCATCAAATGGATTAGTTCGAAACAGTTGCCACGCTGGATGCCCCCCTCGATGGACTCCTTCCTAACCGCAACAAAGCAGACAAAGACTTATCCGTAGCTTCTTTCCTTCGACAGTGGATGCTAGGAGTATCCCTCGCTCCTACATCCCCCCCCCCAAGATCATGTAGCCAGACACCTTGTTGGATACAAAGGACTCTGATAGCGAGCCAACACCATTGTCATCCCCCTCGCCATTAGCTATCAGACTCTGGCATTCTTGACATCATTGACCTCCAACCTTGCACGTATTCACTTAGTCTTCTACATCATCGGGGCCTTTGATCCAGTTCTATACATGGTTATGATGATGTCCTATCCTTCTTTACTTCATTTTAACATCAATTTAGCTTTGGCATTTTCTAGGACTTGTGTTTGCACTCCCACATTGTAGTAATACTAGATGTATCCTTTAGTCCCATTGACCTACTTTTGTGGTCATTCGTTGGACATTAATAAAATTATCTTATCTTATCTCCCATCTAACATTCCTTCTAGAAATAAGGTGGGTCATCCATTAGCAAGTACTTTAACCATTTTTGCAATCATGTGCTTTCACTTAATGTTATGGACATACTAATATGGATCAAGAGGAAAACTAGATAATTGATCGATCTGGGCTGAAATCTTGGTCCCTTGCTTCACATGGGAGTTTAGTCTTTGACTCTGGTCAATTGGGACCTCCTCTGAGGCCTTAGAGTTTTATAGGAAGGGGGCTACTAGGGAAACATTGATTAATTAAGTAGCATGTCCAAGGTAATCCATACTAACCACTTCCCATCATTCCCCGTTATCCATCTCCATTCTTTGGGTTGGTGGTCATTGCTCATTGGAATTGGCAACCTTCATCCTCCTCCATGAGTTTGGGGTCAGATACTTAGCCATAGAAGTTGATGCAACTAAAAGAAAGATAAAAGCATAAGAAAGACAATGAAAGAAAAATGAAAAATGCAAAAGATGCTTGGCACATTTATCTGGCGTGTGGGAAAAAGCCTAGCATGAGCTCTACCCACCTCATTATCCATCACCTAGTTCCTCAAGCATTCGATGCTTCATCTAAAGGAAGGAACACTTGTATTGTTCCTATTGAAAATTTTCAACAAAATATATAGTGGATGCAATTTTCTGCCAGATAATTACTTCCTAATGATTTTCACACAGTATTCTTATGCCATTGATATCACTAAACAATTATACTTCAGAAAACATCAATAATAAATGCAATGGAAACAGTAAAGATCATAGGTAGATAGCCATGCACAATAGAGACGAGATTTTTACCCTCAGAAACCCAACCTTGGGAGAAAACCCAACACCTTTTCTTTACGAGAAATTATTCTTCAACAAGATTTACAAATCAGCAATTTGTCTAGAAATTTGTGCCAAATATACAAGTGCAATACCAATCAAACCTGGTCAAAACTTCATCAAGTCAACACTGGTCAAAGACCAACCAAAACAATAAAAATTCGGCACTGGTCAAATTGTTGTTAGTGGTCAATCGCATGTGCAGCCCTGCGGCAAGTCAGGCTGAGGTAAAATCCACATGTGAATTGTGGTCAAGTCTGTGGTCAATGTTTTACGGTCTACACTAAAATTAGAGCTCAAACAGCTCAGTCAACACAGGTCATACATGGTCAAACAGTGATAAAGTCACCTCGGTCATTGCCTAGTCAACTCGGCCTCCTTCTCCACATGAGTGGTTGTCCAAAAGATAAGAGAAAGATGAATAGAGAGAAAAGAACTTGCTCTTGCTTGGTGGAGAAAATGAAATGTCACATCATCTATTGATACCAATGTTCCAAACACCGACGCCAAGATAAAATCAGCAAGGGTTCAAAATACCAAAAAATCATAAAAATCGGGAAAATATCAGTAAAAATCGGCAAACGTCGGCAAAATTAAGATAACATAAAAACATCGGTAAATATCAGCAAACATCGGCAAAATTAAGATAGCATAAAAATATTGGTAAAAATCAGCAAACATCGACTACACCAAAAAATCGTGATTTAGCAATAAAATCAAGATGTTATTGAGATGTTCGTGACACTGATTTATACTTGTCGAATGGGGCAAAATAATCAAGAGACGCACCCTTTCACTTGGTTGGGCCAACTTGCACTCCAAAAATAATTTTTTATTTTAATTCATTCTAGGCTGACTTGAAGAGCTCTGTTTCCATGCAATAATACCTCCTGATGGTACGAAAAATAAACACTCCCTCTTAGCAAGGTAGGTATTCTCCTTAGCTACAAACAAATTTCCCCTTAGCTGAAATTTCTCCTTTCTCAAGAAAAGTTGATGAGCTTTCTATGTTGATGTAATGTCCCTTCCCATGCACATTTATAGATATAAATCACTCCATCCTGGAGTAGGCAATGTGAGTAACCTGGGTCGTTTACCCCTGGCCAAATCAACATGCCCCAGCCAAATCAACATAACTTATCAAGTAAATGTATCCAACTCCCCTGGTCAAATCAACAAGACCCAACCAAATCATATGGCTTTTCAGGAGAAGGTCTACACCTAGCCAAATCAAATCAACATGACTACTCAGGTGAACGTATCCATCTCCCAATCAGCATGGATTCTCAGGAGATGTTCTGTCCGATTTGTAACAACATCAACACTGACTCTCAACAAGGGAGACATTATGCATCACACCAAGCTTCTCTGAATTATACACACTTTGCTCTAGATAGAGGCTTGGTAACAATGTTCGCAATCTACTCATCTGTGGATATGTACTGAAGCTTCACTACTCCCTTCTCGAATGAAGTGATATTTGATCTCAATATGCTTTGACCTATCATGAAAAACTGGATTCTTCAAAAGCTTCTATTGGAAATACTAAGAAGGGGGTGATTCAGTATTTCTCTTCAATTAGTTAATTTTTTTCTTTACAGAGCATTAATTAGCATTAGCATCAGATCAAAACATAAATCAACACCATTCAACAATGCATGGTATCAAAGACAATAGGCACCAGATTTTTAGGTGGAAACCCTTCCAAAAGAAAAACCACCAAACGCTTCTTAATATATGTCTTTTCAAGATTACATCAATGTAAAGCTCCAACTTCCAAGATTCAACAACTACAACTTGAAGGAGGCTCCAACCCCCTAATTTATCAGCTACAACTGAAAGGAGGCTCCAACACCCTAGTTTACTAGCTTCAACTAGAAGGATGCTCCAACGCCCTAGCTTTATCAGCTTCGACTGAAAGGATGCTTCGACACCTTGTGCAAGCTTCAACCTGCCCTAGCACCATCGTGCCACCCTGAACCGTTCTCAAGCTCCAACCTAAGGGAGACTCCACTCTCCTACCTTGCACCACTTGCCACTATGTTCAACAAGCTGCCACTTACCCTAAAGGCTCCAACCTTCAACTCACACTACTAGACCACGTTTCATATATTTTCAAACTAGATCCCCCTTTGCTCAATAAAATAAATAATCGTTAAATAGTTTGTTGGATTTTGTCATTCTATAGTATTGGCACAAAGTCGTTAGCAAATACATTAGCTTCTTTTATTCAATGATCAAACCCTAGTTGTCAATGCTAATGTTGTACTTCAAACTTCTACAGTTGAAACCCTAGCTTCTCAATTGGGACCAATGTTGTTCCACATATAAATATATACGTTGATAACCCTAGCAGTAGTAAGTCCAATTTTCAATCACAACAATCTGCACTATCTCTGCTCTAGCATCACGATCCTGTAATATTGTCAATGCTCTCACTGTTGACTTGTGCCCACGAGCACAACCCTAGATGCCACCAATCCAAACTATGCCCAACTATAAGTTGTCTCAACTTTTGCCTTGATGAGTTGAGGAGCATAGGTTGCAGGACCAATATGTTGCACCAAACCCTAACTTCTTATATCAACATCATCAACTACTGCAGTGCACTTTGTAGCCAAGTAGCAATGTATTCTTCATGCGAATAGATCAATCCTGGAGCTTATTGTCAACATCAAACAAGTCATCCAAACTTTCATTCCCTGCCACATACATCCAATAATTGGCCTACATTTGTCATTACAAGGTTTAGCAATCTATGACTCACATTGCACACTCATCCAATTATGACATCTGACCAAAACTCAGCTATAGGTGTCTCTTTTGATTCACAGCCCGTAGGGATTCAAATTAGTTGAAGGTGCTCAAACCAAAGGTTAGAGTATACAATTGACTTCAGAACAAGGGCTGGACTAATGGCAAGAATAGGGCTAGAATTTAGATGTAATAGAGGGCTGAGACACAAGTTGACTAGGGTTGAAATGAAGGATAATATTGAGACTTAAATAGTGGTAGAATCAAGGCAACACTTAATGCAAATTAGGTAGCTAGAACAGCAAGGTGAAGGCTGGAATAAACACAAGTTTTAGAAGCTGGAACATGACCTGAAATACAAGGGTAGAAAGAGCTAGAGCGAGGATAAACAAAGGCTGAAAGAGAACTGAAATGCGAGTTGGATAGAGCTGGAACAAGGCCGAATAAGGGCTGGAAAGAGATGTGTAGAAGCTTGGAAATGTGAGGCTAGACAGAGGTTTGGCTAGGGCTAAAAACACTTGCGATCCGAGGAAGATATATGTGAATGGGAGTTGTGAACAAGGCCTACACAAAGCTACAAAACTGAAGCAACAATTGAAGCCCTTTTATCCAAACGAAAAACACAAGAGTGAAGACCAATCCCCAAAGACAAATAAAATAAAAAAATGTGTTTCAGTATTGTACCACCAGCGAACTAGATGCTCAAAGATCAGCAAATTATCCTCAGGAAAGTGTGAAATTAGCCTCAGAAAAAGTGCGAAATTAGCCTCAGAAAAAGTGTGAAGTTAGTTGTGCTAAACTCTGTGATAAGCCAACAGAAATATGCCCAAAACGGACTTTTGAAATTCGGCCTTCAACTTTTATTATGCCTTGGAAAAAGATCATCAAGGATAGCAAGTTCTCTTCACAGCTAAGAGATATCATTTGGAGGCTAGTTGTGGCCTCTATAAATACTAAAAGTTGTGCCTTTAATTTATGTGAAGTCGACCTGTTGATGGATGGAGTCGACTTGTAATTTGAGGAAGTAATTAATTTTAAAATTCAAAATTAATTCTTTTGGAGCCAAAATCATATGGATATTAGGGTCAACTTGATCAATAAGGATGTATGCTTAAGATTGACTATGACAGGATCCCCAAAACCCACAATCATAATTATCTTGACCAGTGTAATTCATTATTTAATAAAACTCCTTCTTGGATGTCAAATGATGGGTTGCCACATCATCTTAGTACTGGGCACTTTGATCATAGGATGGGGGGCTTTGACCATTGATTTCCCATATCTCCTCAACCATGAGGAGTTTCAAGATGTGTCGTATATCATTAGAATTGACATAACGAGGAGCATCAAAGGTCTCCAAGACAAATTCATTGATCTTTATTCCAAAAATCTTAAACAAGTGCAGGGCTTCTAGGGTTTTCTACCATCCTTTTAGTGTTTCTTGTCCATTGAATTTTTCCATTGATGTAATTCATGACATATATTAAGAGCGTTCAAGAACTGATGTTGGCATCAATGACAACACCATACAAAATCTCCCCCTTTGTCACTGACGACAACACACGTACTCCTACTATGATTACTACTCCCCTTGACTGCATGCCTATAATCTTCTTTTCCTAATTTCTCTCCCCCTTCGACATAAATGGAAAAGGGTCACTCTTGGATGAAATACCTTCTTCTCATTTCCTACAAAATGTCTGTCTTCCTGTAACTACTTCTCTCCCCCTGACCAATTATCTTCTTTTGATGCTTCTTGCAATAGACTGCCTTTCTCCCCTTGACATGCTATACCTTTTATGACTTGCCATAGTTAAGACCTATTGTTCCATTGAACACAATGTTGATTGACTATTGTTCTAACAACTTCTTCATGTTTGCTTTTCTCAACTTGTCAAAGGATAAAATCTTCAAAAGTGCAACCACTGCAGCATAGACTCCCCCTCTTCAACATGGGGCAGGGAGTCATCAATCTAGATTGCTCAAAATAGTGTATGAACCAACTCTTTGGCCGGAACATCTTGAATCAGGACATCTTCCATCATAGATTCATCATGAACTTTTGACTATGCAAAAACTGAAAGCATGAATGCGAAGACTTTCTCATTCACTTGATCTTCTTGCTTTTGTTTTCTTCTCCAGACCTTCTTGTACCCTATATTAGGGCCATCCATAGATGATTCCATCTTTTACCTGCAATCACGAGCTATATGCCCATAGTTATGGCATTTGTAATATTCAACATTGAACCTAAATGAGGGAGAAACGAACATATACTTTCTAATGATGATCTGAAATGGGGTTGTTAGGCTTCTTGTCTAGCTCACAAGAACCTCTCCCACTTCCAAAGCTTGAATTTTGCCATGTCTTTAATGATTAACCAATGCGGAATTAAGAAATACTTGAAAATATAGGCATATGCTTGTTTTTATTGTTGGTTGTTATGTGCTTTAAAATTTGTTGTGTGTACTGATATTTAAATGTGCTTGAACATAGACATAAATGCATATAACAGTGAATAATGCAGCAAAGAAGCAAACACATAAGACGACAATGTAATATGGAGTTCACCCTGATATCTTGGGCTACGTCTCCTTGAGCTCTAATCAACTCGATTAGACTCTTCGGGATTATGGCTGAATTCTTTTTACAAGTCCTTGACTCAACTCCATATGGTTTACAAATGAACTAATGGGCTCAGAATACCATCTTACCCCTGGTTGTTCTTTAGCTGCAAACAGTTCTAGGCTTCTCTGGACTAATTCTTTCAGTCAGTGCTCTGAGACTCCTTTGAGCTTCTGGCTTCTCTGATTCCCTCAGAATTGTTTACTGTCTCTGAAATCCTTCTTCTGTCTTCAACTCAAACAACACCAGCAACAACACGAGCAATCGGTATCTTTGTTGTCTGATACTTCACTGAAGTACTTATGTGTTGCCTTCAACCTCTAGTGGCTTCGCTCTGTTAAGCGCTCTGGCACACCGAGCCTCCCAATGGGTTCCTCAGCACTCCAACTCTACCCACACATTCACTGAGCATTACGGGCCTCCATGAGCTTCTCGGAACTCCCCCTGAGCATCACACTGCCTCCACGAATTAGAATTCACCACTCTCTATGTTATCAATGGTTCGCTCTACCTCCAAGCGAATGAATCAATTGTGCTCTCAAACTCAGCCAACTCTGTTTCTATTATGGAACGGCTTTTTAAGCCCATCGGCACTTGTTTGTTCGTTTCATCTCTCGAGCTCTCTGGCTCCCGGTCGTTGTCCCTTCACCTTCCTTTTGGAGCGTTTAACACTCATTGATAACGTCCCAAGGTATGGTGGCATGTCGCATCGGCCTCAGCCTTTGTTAAGTCCTCCCATCAATCTGTGCGATGCGATAAAGCGGCAATCGCTTATCGCAATCGCTGATGGCCCAAGGTCCTTCCCTTATAAATAATTGTGATGCGATATTTCCTCTTAGACCAATCAAACAAGGCCACGTGACCCAATCCCTGCCTGCCCTGTGTCAGCTGTGGATTGGCCCGTGAGCCTATACTAAAACCAAAATTTTCAATATAGTTCAGAATTTAATGAAATTGCCTCATTTTCTTAAGGAGATTGGGCAATTTTCATTTTACAATAACTCCATCATCCGGAGTCTGTTTTTGCCCATTCAAGTTGTGTTGGTTTCAGAATGAGATCTCTGCAATGAGACTATTTCTGAGAGCAGCCTATGACTTTCATTTTCCTCTTATTTACAAAGGATTTGTGCCATTTGGCACCTTTTACCTCTTGCATGAAGTCTTTTAGACTTGGAGGTTTATCCAGGATCCATTTTTGGATCACGCCTTCCCACTAAAAGAACTTTTGGTCTCCAAAACACTGATATGCTGATCTGAACAGTAAATGAGAGTGACTCACCTTCTTCTTTCAACCTCCCTACACTTGCCTTTGCATAGTGCCTCTAAACCAAACGTTCTAACCACTTCCCTTCTCTGGATGGGCTGGTCTTCCTGAGAAGAATTGTCTTCCTCCTTGCCTTCCTGCAGAACTTCTACTGAAATGGTCATAGAAGGTAGTTTGAGCTTCTTTGCCTTGATCATTGATCCAAGGTGGCTCAAACAAATGTGAAGTGCATCTGCTCCACAAAACTTTCATTTGTCCCTGTTGAAAAGCTGCCAACAACAACTATTAACAACAACTGGATGGACTAAACTCCTGCTTCAACAAAAGAAACAGATTTTTCACATCTTGTGAACACCTCCATGTCTTACATCTACATACAAATGATGGACTAGATAACAAGCCCACAAACATGCCTTTAAAGCAATCAACCCTTCAAGTCAATCATACACATGTTCTGAAAACAAGGAAAACATCAACATCCCTGTGTTCATGCACATCATCTCATGCATGCATTTCATCCTTCAACTTTCGCTTAAGCACATTGTACTTTCGAAGCTGAAATAAAATATAATGTTGTAGCAACAAAGTGAGCTTCCCACTCAACTTCTCCATTTCCCTTCTTGGTAAAATCCTGCAATTTGCATTCCATCAACAAAGAAATGCAAACAAATGCATCAATAGACATGCAATCTTTAATTGGATTAGAACTCTAACCATTTCTTACCAATCCATCTCAAAGGTCCTTCCTTTGTCTGTACATCAGCATCAATATGTGAATCATTCTGAGACACATCAGTCATGGAATCTTCCTTTCCATTTCTGCCATCTTCTCTTTCCACCTTCTCCCTCAGCTTTAGTGGAAGCATTGCTGGATTCAAAGTCCAACACCTTTCAGCAAGATGCCCTTGCTTATGGCAGTAAGTGCAACACATATGCATCCTCTTGACAACATGATTTGCCTTGTCCAATGGACCTTTGGCTGCTTGCTTTCTTTCCTTCAAAAGTTTCTTGTATATGGCCATTCTCTTCCAACATCTAAAAACATGATGGTTATCCAAACCACAAAAGGAACATGCAATTTTTTTCCCATATCTATGTGGAAATTTATCATGCTTTGCAAAATCAAAAGGACTATGGTTAGAACCAGATTTATACCTGCCTCTTCCACCTTTATTGTCTTCATAAGGAGGTGAAGCAAATGAAGAAGTGGCTCCCTTTGGAATCTCATCAATCTCTTCAAGCTTGTCAAAGTTTCCACAACTCTCTGGTTCAAGGGTGTGCTTCTGAACACCTGCATCCTGCAAACAATGTTTCAAGCCATTGCATTCCTCCTGAACACAATCTTCACACTCCTGAGATAGAGGACTTGGAATGAAACTCCTTCTTGGAATGGTTTCAATGGCTTTCATGGCAGCTTTGGAACTCTCTCCATAAAATTGTCCATACACAAGACCCAAATACTTAGGCCTCTCCTCAACCATGATTGGTTCAATGATAACTTGTGCATGCTTTCTCAAGCCCTTTCCTTCATAGCCCATCTTCGACATTAGCTTGGAACCTATGCCTCTAGTATGTTTTTCAAAAGAACTAGTACAAGCATTCTCAGAAGAATTTGAAGACAAACTAGAATGGCTTACCTCTTCTTCAAGCTAATACTTGACTAAGGCTTCTTGGGCAACAAAAAGCTGTGACTCCAACTCATGCATCATTTTCAAGTTCATATTTGCAATATGAAGTTGCCTCTCCATTTCCTGCAATTTGTCAACAAGCAACTGCTTCTCTTCCTTCATGGAATTCAACTGCTTTCTAAGTATGATGCTCTTCCTTCCATCCTCGTACATTTCTCTCACCATATCCATCATGGTGGACAATTCTTGCTTCATGTCTTCATCAAAGAGTCTTGTGAAGAGAGCAGAATTTGAGGACCCACTTGTAGAAGTTGTCATTATGCCAATGAACAAAATAACTTCAACAAGATAAATAAAGAGCTTATTTAAGCAACCTCTTCTTGTGCTTTGGATTGCCTAGAAGTCCTTTGGGATAGAAGAATGCCTTCAGCTCTTCTCCTTCTTGCCCTTCCTGGACTGAGCTATCAATAGCTTTCCCTTCACCTCTGCAAACTCAGCAAATAGTCAGTCTGGAAACAAGCATACAATCAGCCTCTTGTTGTTCAACAACTTTTAGACAAGTAGTCTTTGCTCTGTCAATCAAGCATTCTAATATAACCTTCTTAAAGGTGTGGTTAATCAATCTTAAGTTGCGATACCACCTGATCTGAAAATGGGGCTCTTAGGCTTCTTGTCTAACTTACAAGAAACTCTACCACTTCCAAAGCTTGAATTTTCCCAAGTCTTTAATGATTAACCAACGCGGAATTAAGAAATGCTTGAAAATATAGGCATATGCTTGTTTTTATTGTTGGCTATTATGTGTTTTAAAATCTGTTGTGTATATTGATATTTAAATGTGCTTGAACATATACATAAATGCATATAATAGTGAATAATGCAGCAAATAAGCAAACACATAAGACAACAATGTAATATGGAGTTCACCCTGATATCTTGGGCTACGTCTCCTTGAGCTCTAATCAACTTGATTAGACTCTTTGGGATTATGGCTGAATTCTTTTTACAAGTCCTTGACTCAACTCCATATGGTTTACAAATGAACCAATGAGCTCAGAATACCATCTTACCCCTGGTTGTCCTTTAGCTGCAAACAGTTCTAGACTTCTCTGGACTAATTCTTTCAGTCAGTGCTCTGAGACTCCTTTGAACTTCTGGCTTCTCTAACTCCCTCATAATTGTTTACTGTCTCTGAAATCCTTCTTCTGTCTTCAACTCAAACAACACCAACAACAGCTCGAGCAGTCAGTCTCTTTGCTGTCTGATACTTCACTGAAGTATTTATGCACTGCCTCCAACCTCTGGTGGCTTCGCTTTGTTAAGCGCTCTGGCATACCGAGCCTCCCAATGGGTTCCTCAGCGCTCCAACTCTACCCACACATTCACTGAGCATTACGAGCCTCCATGAGCTTCTCGGAACTCCTCCTGAGCATCATATTGCCTCCACGAATCATAATTCACCACTCTTTGTGTTATCAGTGCTTCACTCTACCTCCAAGCGAATGAATCAATTGTGCTCTCAGACTTAGCCAACTCTATTTTTGTTATGGAATGGCTTTTTAAGACCATCGGCGCTTGTCTGTTCGTTTCACCTCTCGGGCTCTCTGGCTCCCGGTCGCTGTCCCTTCACCTTCCTTCTGGAGCGTTTAACAGTCATTGATAATGTCCCAAGATATGGTGGCCATTTGTTTTGCACGAAAGGGCAATCGGCGCTTTAAATTCTTCTGAAACAGTTGTTCTCTATTTACACAGAGAACATTGTAAAAACAAGGGACAATCCGCATAAAAACACAATTATGGGCTTGAAATTCCCATAACTATGCTTTCTTTTCCTATCAGGTCCGCCCATAGGTCGCTATCGTAAGTCGCAATGGCTCTAAGGCCTACCCCTTTGTATTTTTAGAATTGCATTAAAACGATGCAAGTCTCGCTTATGTTGCAATTTCCCTTTGTATTGAAAATACATAAAAACGTTGAAAATCCCGTTTACCGGACTTGAGATTATATTTATTTAAATTTCAGAACCCGTTCGCGTCCGGTTCCGATCACAGTCGCAAGTCACATGGCCCCAAGTCCTTCCCTCTTGGGATCGCCGACAACGATCCGTCGATATCGACGATCGCAATCACAAGTCGCATAGGCCAGTCCTTCCCTTTTGGGATTACCGACAGTGATCTGTCGATATCAGCGATCATAGTTGCATGTCACATTGGCCTCGGCCTTTGTTAAGTCCTCCCATGAATCTATGCGATGCGATAAAGTGACAATTGCTTATCGCAATTGTTGATGGCCCAAGGTCCTTCCCTTTTAAATAATTGCAATGCGATATTTCCTCTTAGACCAATCAAACAAGGCCACGTGACCCAATCCCGACCTCCCATGTGTCAGCTGTGGATTCGCCCGTGAGCCTATACTAAAACCAAAATTTTCAATATAGTTCAGAATTTAATGAAATTGTCTCCTTTTCTTAAGGACATTGGGCAATTTTCATTTTACAGTAATTCCTTCATCCGGAGTCTGTTTTCGCCCATTCAAGTTGCGTTGGTTTCAGAATGAAGAGATCTCTGCAATGAGACTATTTTTGAGAGCAACCTATGACTTTCATTTTCCTCTGATTTACAAAGGGTTTGTGCCATTTAGCACCTTTTACCTCTTGGATGAAGTCTTTTAGACTTAGAGGTTTATCCAGGATCCATTTTTGGATCAACTGACAAAATCATTGGAGTATCCGTCTTGAGTTCCTGAAACCTTACTTCTAGGGTTTTGATAATGCTCATTATAATCGTACTGTTAAAATTGGCAACTAGGGCCAAACTCCACATGGGTCATCTTATTTATTACAGCGAATATTTTTCTTGGATTCCTCTCTCTGAGAGGTGTAGGATTGATCTAAAGATCATCTGATTCCGACATGTACAAATGAAGATATGAATTTATTTATATTATGGACAAATTGTCAAGGTCCACCAACAAGCAAAACAGGCATTCAAACCCCCAACTCATCCTCAATATTGCATATAAAAGCAGACCTCAAGTCATTTTCATCATCATCTCATCTCACATCTCTCTCTCTCCTCTTGTGATTGGGTACGGATTTCTAGGCATTCTTCTCTCTCACACGTGCGAAGGAAAGGAGGACAGATTTCTATTGACTGCGTTGACCAAGCTGTAGGGAGGTTGTTTGACTGCGTTGACTTGAAGCGTTGACCTGTTTTGACTTCGGTTTGGGTGAGGTATCTCTATCCTAACAGACCGCAGATATGAGCACTAAAACCGAGGAAATCTAACCTCTCCTTTGACCAGCATTCACTATATTAGGGTTGGCCGCAGAGTTGACTTTTGTTGACCAATTTCGACTGGAATTTTTCAGATTGTTTTGGGCTGATTAGACTTGTTGTTGGAGGCCAAAATTGACTGGGTTTGACCGAGCTGAATTGAGGAAGGAATCTGCCTTGTTGACCAATGTTGACTTTTCTGGTTAGGGCTTTTTGCTGCTGGCATAAATTCTCATAATTGTAAATTGTACTATCTCTCTCTATAGAACTATTGAAGTATATAAGAAGAATTGGTCAAGGGTTTCCCCACATTGGGGTTTGTCCTTGGCTGGTACCACATCTTGTGTCCTCTTCTCTTAGCTTGTCTTCCACTGTTTATGTTTATGTTCTATCTGCATTTTACTATCATGTTGATGTGATTGCTAAATTGGATACTGATATTGGGCTAATAAAGAAATTGAAGTAAAATTGCTCTAAAGCATAAAACATACCATTGTTACCTAAAATTAGCATGGTATCAGAGGTGAGGTGAAGACAAAGCCCAAGCAAGAATGAAAGTGCAATCATCAAAGGCAGTTGGACAAAGACAAAAGGCTCAATGGGTTCCTCATCCCACTTCCAGGCTGAAGAGAAGCTCCGTGACAAATTTGACTATCATGGATGCAAGATGTCTCTTGATTTGACCTTGGAAGAACAACAAGTGTTGGATTATGTGAAGGGTAAAATCCCTGAGCCTCCTTCAAATGCACTAGCTGCTGCGAAGACCATGTACAATAGGGTTGAAGTTAAAGCAAAGAAGATTATCAGAGATTCCATTGACAAGCATTTGGTGGCCTACATCTCCAAATTGAAGACCTCCAAGGAGATCTACGACAGGTTGATCAGCATGTTCAAGGTTAGTGATGCTAATCAAATTTTATTTCTCAAAAATAAGTTGAAGGATATTAAGAAGGGGAAGGACGAGGATATTCAATCCTACTTCTTAAGGATCACTAGGATCAAGAATGATCTACTTTCGATTGGAGAGGTCATTCCTGATAGGGAACTTACTATCACTTCCCTTGGAGAACTCCCACCCGAGTGGTATATATTTAGAACCACTATTCTCAATAATGATCGAATTCCAAGGTTTGAAGAATTGATGTCAATATGCATTCAAGAAGAAACAAGAATGGTGAAGCAAGAAATGCCTTCTAATAGAAGCAACCCCACTACATTCTCTACTCATGCCAAAAGGAGAAATAATGCAAGGTTTGAAGGTCATTTCAATGGAAAGCCTGGATCTAAGGGAGGAAGGAAGGACAGGTGCTTTGTTTGCAGTAAGTTTGGCCACTATGCAAGGCAACTTCAACAACAATGATCAAAGGAATGGCAGGTCCAATGGCAAGGGAAAAAGGAATGTGAGACATCAAGGAAATTGTCGACCCTCCAAGAAAGCAAGGTACTCCAGGTATGAAGAATCAAATGTTGTTAACAATAAGCAAAAGGAATATTATCTTATATCGGCCCTCTCCACTACCTCTCCACCACACATTGGGGAATTAGTTAATTGATAGTGGTGTCTCAAGGCACTTCACCGGATACAAAGAAGCTCTCTCTAATCTGATAGAGGAGATAAACTTGGAAATCATCCTTAGAGATGATGCCACCTATCCCATAAAGGGAGTAGGGAATGTTACCCTACAATTGAATCAAGGTAACACTATTCACTTACAAGAAGTACTCTATGTACTTGATATCAAGAAGAACCCGGTATCCGTTTCAGCAATGGAATACAAAGGATACAAGACGGCATTCATCGATGGAAAGGTACGTGTTTGGAAAATAAATTTTAAAGATGTTTTTACTCTTGGGTTCAGGGTTGACACTTTGTATCAAGTTGGAGCAAGTCTAATGGGAGCCATGTCTTGCGACACATCTCTACAATATGAACTATGGCACTAGAGGTTTTCCCATATTCACTATAAGACCCTACCTGATGTGAGACAGATGGCGACAGGTATGCCCAAGTTCAAAGAAGAGCATGAAAGTGTTTCTCTAGGATGTGCCAAAGGAAAACTTAGAAAGGGACCATTCCCCTCAAGTAATAGCAAGACCACAAATATATTGCAATTAATCCCCTCCGACATATCTGGTATGATGCCCATAAACTCTTTGGGAGGATACCTATATTATCTCACCTTTACAAATGATTATTCTCGCAAGACCTAGATCTACTTCTTGAAAAGGAATGATGAAGTGTTCACCTAGTTCCGTCACTTCAAAGCCTTGATCGAAAACCAATCTGAGAAGAGAATCAAGATATTGAGGACTGATAATGGGACAAAGTACGAATCCAATGAATTCCATGATTATTGCACTTAAGCTAGCATTAAGAGGGAGACTACAACTCCATACACCCCTGAGCAAAATGGTGTGGCTGAAAGGAAGAATCGCACTATTGTAAAGGTTGTTTGTGCCATGCTTCATGATCAAGGGCTTCCAAAGTTCCTATGGGCTGAAGCTACAAATACCGTCGTGTATGTTCAAAACTGATGCCCTCATCAAGCATTAGACTCCAAGACTCCCGAAGAAATGTTCACTGGTAAGAAACCCGATGTCTCTCATTTTAAAATTTTCGAAAGTCTCGTATATTTTCATGTGCCGAAAGAGAAAAGAAGCAAATTGGGTGCATCTGGGAAGAAAGGAGTCTATGTGGGCTATAGAGAAAATTCTAAGGGTTATAGAATTTATGTGGCTAGTCAAAGGGAAGTTGAGATAAGTCATGATGTCACCTTCGACGAAGATATAGCTCTCAATAAGATCAACAACCTTCCTATCCCAAGGAAGGACAAAGAAGCTGACACCAAAAAAACAGGGTACAAAAGAAGATGAAACAATGTTGGATATTGATGAACTTGTGGATCCTATTGATCTCCTCCTCAAGAGCCCTCCTCCTCCAAGAGGAGACCCTCATGGCTTAGGGAGACTCTCGAAGATGCCAAGAGACATATTGCACCAAGAGGGACTTTCCACGAGAGCAAGAAGCCGAACAGGTATCAAGGATACTTGACCATCATGAGCACTATCATTCAAGATGAGCCTTCATCATTTGAAGAAGTCATGAAGCAACAAGTATGGAAGGATGCTATGAATGAAGAATACGACTCAATGATGAAGAATGACGTCTGGGACGTGGTCCCTAGACCCAAGGACAAATCAGTTGCTACCTCTAGGTGGCTCTACAAAATCAAGCATGGAGTTGATGGAAGTGTTGAAAAGTTCAAGGCTCATTTTGTTGCTTGAGGCTTCTCTCAAAAGAAAGGAGTAGATTAAGATGAGATATTTGCACCTGTTACCCTATACACCACCATCCGCTCGATCATAGCCCTTGCTGTCTCGCAAGGTGTAATATTCCTTTTCAGGGATATCCCTCAAACACAAGCAAACTCCAACCAGAGATGAATTGGGAGGGCATTTACCAGATATGTCGCCTCTGATAAAAGGACAAGATCTGGAGGCTACTTGGCCCTTTCTAGACTCTATCTAAGAGTATAGGAGAAAAACACACAAGTGGTATAGTAGCCAGGAAGCTCAGAGAGATAAAAATAACAGTACTGCACAATACAATAATGTATACATGGAATATAAGCAGGTACTCAAGAAATGCAGAGAGAAATGTTAAGCCATTTTATTATACTGAGTAATGGACAAAGTACAAGAGGTGATTAGAAAGATAGCACCTCGACTTGCAAAAGGCAAGTGAAGAAATACACTCAAAATGGTAAGGAAATGGCCTCTCTCTGAACTGCGTCCAAGCTGCCGGGGAACTACTATGCTGCTACTACTACTGGAATCAAATGAGGATTTGGGATTGTTCCCCTCCTCGGAAAATGTTGAAACTCTGGAATCAACCTCTGCTCAATAAACCCAGAAAAGCCCAGAAAGCTTTTCTAAAATAGCCGACCCCCGAAAATCAGCACCTTGAGGATCTACGCTATCCCTCAAGGCTCTGCGCTGCCACTGAAGAGAATCCTCCAAAACTCTGCTTGGGACTCGGACAAAATCCTCCAATATACAAGGGTTGATCCCTTGCTCAATCTCCAAGCTCAAATCCTCCACATAAACCCAACCCAGAGCTCTTACCAAAAGAGACTGCGTCCTCTTCCCTCAAGACTGCACAGCCATCAAAATGCTCAATTCCTCCTCAACTCCAAAGATCGATCCTCCTGCAAAAGACTGATGGAACTACCTTGCCCGAGCAGGCACTCAATGTCCCCCGGGGCTAAGGGTGAGATCTTTGAATGGAGACACTCGATGCACTAAACAGTGTTGTAGACAGGCTAAACAGCCAGCGTGCTCTAAGTCGAAGTGACTAGCTCAAATGCAACATAATCGAATGCCAAAATGAGGAGGTTCCTCTCTCCTTTATAGCGTTGGCCTCTCTCAAAACCCTAAGGCCCACCTCCAATGTAGCCTCTCTCTTGCCACATGTTGCTCTCCATCTGCGCAGTCCCTCCAAGTGTCTACGTGGGCCCCCTTCTCTACGTGGTTCTTTGGCCCCTTTGGCTCCCCTTTTAAGTTACAGCATTGTGCTACTAGGGAGTGACTTTAATCAAAAAGTGAGTTATGTCCCCCATTTCTCACCTTTTTACTTATAAAAAACTATAGAAGGCAAAATTGAGCAAAATCGAATATTCCAATTAGCCATGGCTAATTAGGAATATTACAGTCTCCCCCGACAAAATATTGCTTGTCCTCAAGCAACTGAAGTGATGGATGCTGCAAAATTTTCTCACTCTTCCAAGTGGCATCCCCATTTGGTAAATTCTTCCACCTCACTAAGAATTCCCGGACCGTCCTGCTCCGCAACTGCCTCTCCCTGGTATCAATAATAGCCTCTCGTTGCAACACCAAATGCCCCTCATCATCCATGGGTGGTAGCTCATCTATCACTGTCACCTGCTGCCCCAATGTCTTCTTCAGGCATGATACATGAGAAACATTATGAATCTTGCTGCCTTGGGGCAGCTCCAACTCATATGCAACTTGTCCAATCTTGTGTATCACCCTATATGGCCCATAAAAGCGGGGCTTGAGCTTCTCAGCCCCCTTCTGCTTCAGTGACGACTGCCCATATGGTTGTAATCGCAGGTAGACCAAGTTGCCTATACCTCAAACTGTCTCTCCACCCGACCCCTGTCAGCATACAGCTTTTGCTGGTTCTGCGCTATAGCCATATTATCCTTGAGAGCTCGGAGAATATCCTGACTCTCTTGGATTCAAATCTTGGCTCTCGGAGCCTTGCTAGCACCAAACATCACGTCAGCAAAAGATAAAGGATGATATCCATAGTACATACAAAGCATAGAATGGTGACATACCAATGGACATGTGATGGGTAGTGTTGTAGCAGTACTCCCCCAGATGCAGCCACTTCAGCCATGCTCGTTGCTGCCCACTAACATAGTTACGCAAGTAGCCCTCCAGCCACTTGTTAACTATCTCTGTTTGCCCGTCCATCTGTGGGTTATAACTAGTACTCGATGTCAACTCCGTCCCCACCAATCGGAAAAGCTCCTGCCAAAACCCACCCATGAAACGGTTGTCCCTGTCACTGATGATGGTCTTAGGAAGACCATGTAGCCTAAAGACCTCTCTGAAGAACAGCTCGGCCACCTGCGCTACTGTGTAGTGTGCGGATATGGCGAAAAATGTGTGTACTTTGTCAATCGATCAACGACGACAAAGATACAATCCTTGCCCTGTACCATGGGCAACCCTGTGATGAAGTCCATCAAAATACACTCCCATTTCTCCTTCGGAATGGGAAGACGCTGCAATAATCTTGCAGGATGGCACATCTTCCCCTTGTTCCTCTAGCAAATATCGCACTCCCAGATACGTTGGTGTACGTCCTCCTTGAGGCCCTTCCATGAGAACCTCTCTCTAATGGCCCTGTAGGTTTTGGTACACCCCTGATGACTGGCCAATGGTGAATCATGTGATGCCTGAAGTACCTTCTTCTCGAGTTGAGATCCCTTAGTCAAGAAGATCCGGTCCCTGTAGTAGATGATCTCATCGACCACCCTGTACCTGTCATCCGCCACCTGCCCATCCAGAACCTCACATGCAAATCTGTCCTTGGAGTACTCTACTAAGAGTCGAGCCCTCCAGTCTGTGTCCAAGCTCATAAGAGACAATGTGGCTGGTCTACGTGAAAGGGCATCTGCTACCACGTTGTTCTTACCCTTGACATACTCAATGTCAAAGTCACACACTTGGATCTTACTAATCCACTTCTGCTGCCTCTCCTATAGCTGTTTCTGCTCCAAAAAGAACCTGAGGGTGTTGTGATCAGTCCTCACCCTGAACCTGTTACCCACTAAATACTGTCGGAACTTGGCCAATGCATGCATAATGGCCAGCATTTCCTTGTCGTATACAGAATACAACCTCTCATGCGGAAGGAGCTTCCGACTCTCAAAGGCTATAGGGTGACCTCCCTGCATCAACACTGCGTCGATCCCCTCTCCCGACACATCACACTCCAAAACAAATGGCTACAAAAAATTCGGCAATGCAAGCACTGGGCAGCTGCTCATAACCTCCTTGAGCCAGTCAAAGGCTCGCTGTGTTGTATCCGACCAATTGAATGCCCCCTTCCTCGTCAAATCTGTTAGGGGTGCAGCAAGCTATGAGAAACTCTTGACGAACTTCCGGTAGTAAGTACAAATGCCAATGAATCCCCGAAGTTCTGTCACCTTCCTCGGCTCTAGCCAATCTCTGATGGGCCTAATCTTCTCCTCGTGGACTCTCACTCCGTCCACCCCTATGATGCGTCCCAAGCAATGTTGCCTGAAGTGCCCCCCACCTCCCCCCGGTTCCAAGCCCCGAAGTGCGTCCCATACGGAAGTGCCTAGGAAGCTTGGCCGGAAGCGCGCTTCCGAATTTTTTGCCGCTTCCTGGACTTTTCGGAAGCGTGGCTCGGAAGCGCGATCCTGAAGCGTGCTTCATATGCGCTTCGGGCGTCGGAAGCGTGGCACTTCAGAGGAGGAAGCATACGCTTCCGTACACTTCCGGAAAAGCGTTTAGAAAATCGTTTTTTTTCAATTTTTTTTTTTTTAATTTTAGGTGAGTTTGCTTGTTGGGGTTGGGTCCACCTTGGGTTAAGATGACAAATGAAGGCAAAAAAAAATATAAATATAGCAGATGCTCCCTCATGGTAATGTTAAATTCTTAAAGTAAAAGTGACATTCTCCTTTATTTTTCATTTTCATCCTTTTACTTAAATTTTTAACATTACCATGAAATGACTCAAGATGGTTGAGAGTGGTTCTAGCCTCATTGGACTTCATATGGAGAAAATAGAATTTCATATCCTATTCAAAATTCAGCAGACTTAACAGTTTTCAGGAATTCAGGATCAATGGGATTGTAGCATTTATTAGATTATATCAAGTATGAAGGTATGCGATTAGCATTTAATCAAGAGCACCAAGCCCTATATGTACCCTAGTGTTGGTGGTGTTAATTGTTGAACTCCTTTGTCACGCAGCACGCCCTTAGCAAAAATTTACTTTTCAATCAAGTCAAAATCATCGATCAAGCATGTTAAGCTTTTTCTACCATATTTTAAGTCTTGAATTAGGTAGTTTGATCAAAATTGGGCAATGTTGACTAATATCCCTAGACAATCGAGGTAGAGGCAAAGGCTAGACAAGAGGAGAAGAATCCAGATTCTAGATGGTTGATGCATCTAAATGGTTGATGCTCGAAATTCGAATAATTAATCATTAATGTACAATGGATGTTATATCTATCTTGATTTATGCAAAAATATGCATGTTTTCATGTCTTCTACAACTAATTTGGTATTTGGATGTTTGTTTTGAGTATAAATGCAAAAATATATATATATATATATATAGCAGACTCTTCGCTTCCTAGATTTTTGGAAAATGACGCTTCTGCGTCCCTGCTTCCAAAAAACATCCCTGCTTCGTCCCCGCTTCGTGCAACATTGTTCCAAGGTAAGCTGATTTTCACCATTCCAGGTGCATAAAACAGAGCACAGTAGACGTTAGACTTAGAAAAAAGAACTAGGGTGACTCCACCAAATACACAACATGAACCAGGACACCCTTTACAAAAACTATTGCTGAAGTTGACCATATAAAAGCGTGTCGACTCGATATACAATAGGTTGTAGACATGAAAACCAGACTAGTGAGATTTACTGTTGCTGCTATAGAAAGTACAGTGATGTTGCTGCGTTGGAGTGTATTTGCTGTGCGTAGAGGTATTTTGTGCTGCGTGGAGCGTATTTCCCTTGATAAAAAATAACCATGCGTAGAAAAGGAGAGTGATGTGGGGGTCTATTCCCCACTTACTTACCTTATCCTTAGACTTTAACATACCCAAATTAAATTGGATTTAAGTCTTTAGCAATTCGTAGTATTTCATGAATTCAACATTGGACCCTTTGACTTAGTCTTACTTGGGAATCTAGCTGGGCCCCCTTTGGTGGGCCTCATGTGGCTTGCCACTTCACCTTTAAACTCCACTTACTTTCCATGTCAATTTGTTGACCCTTTTTGACCTTGGAGAAAGTAATAATTTTTCTCCAATAATTTTTTTTTTTTGAATTTTTCCTCACATTTTGCCACTAACATTAAAAAAAGTGGTTTTGAGGGACTATAAGTTGTTTTTTGACCCTTAAAGTGGTCATAGGATAATGTTGGGGCTTTGAAGATGAATTCCGAGTAGTCACATGCCCCAAACATTTCCCAAGACCACTTATTTACATCTTTACATAGAAATTAATTAAAAAATCTTGTTTTGTGGAAATTTTTTAATTATTAAAAAAATCCTACCTAGACCTAGTCAAATTCTACGAAACTTTATAGATGACCTAGAATGGTAATATACATCGACTCTAGACACTAGGACGGACTCAAGGCTCGATCTTCAAGCCGTCACCCCAACTTTGGGGGTATATGTGAGAGAAAAAAATCAACTAGTTATTTGTCACTAAAAAGTGACAATAATTAACTAAGTGAAAAAAACACTGTAGGGTGTACTTACTTGTTGATCAAGTCCCAAGTCCCCTAGGCCTGTTACAAAGCTTTGATCATCATGCTAGTGACATTTTTACAATTTCCCGCAGGATTGCGGAATTTGAGGACAAAGAGAAGAGAGAGGAGAGAGAAAGGGCCTGGAATGCCGTGTTGAATTCTGAACTTCTGAAAAATTTTGATGTACACTCTATGTCATGGGCTATGGAGTCTTCAATATATCTGCTAAGTGCAACTCAATAGTGAACAAATACCTTTAAGAGTGGCAAAGGGTGAACTGAAGGCTTGGGCCTGGATCTCCCCTTCCATGTGACTTGTATCCCCTCAACAGATTGGCCTAGTAGCTTTGTGGTAACCAAGAGCACCAATATCTATTCTACGAAAGATCAATATTATAGCACAACATTGAGAAAAAGGTGCATAGAAAATTTAATATACAAAGTATTTGCACATAAAAAGCTTCTATTATGGAATCAAAACAATTTCACAATTCAACAACAACTAATGGGAGCAGGGTCTAGCCTTTTATAATCTTTCTTGAAATGGCTAGATAATAGTTAATTTGACTCTCTCCCAAAATAATTGTTAAATTATGGTATGTTCTATGCTAAGAGTAGTTTATTTGTCTTTCTTATTATTATCCACATATTAGCAATCACATGTACATAAAGTAAAGTGCAGATAGAACATTTAAAGGATCAACTGAAAACAAGCTAAGACAAGAGACACAAGATGTGGCGGCTAGCCAGGGACAAACCCCAATATGGGGAAACCCTTTGATCAAATCTTATTTTATCTTCAATAATTTAGTAGAGAGAAATAGTACAAAAATATGATTTATATCAATCGCAGCAAACCTAGATCAGCGCTAAACTAGGGCAGTCAATATCTGTCAAACTGGAGGTCGGATCACCTTGATTCCTGTGCCAAAAATTGCGGCTTTCCAAGGAGGATCAGCCACACCAAACTCGCAGTCAAAGTGCAGCCCACGCTGGTCAATGCTGGTCAAAGTTCCTTTCTGCAGTGTCAGCCCTAGAAGTTTGCGTCCTCTTTTCCACACGTGTGAGAGAGAGAGAGCCTTTCTATGCAGGAGAGAGAAGAGACTCTTTTTTTGCGTAGGAGAGAGAGAGATGTATGATGAGAAGTGAGTATGCAAATGAGGAGAATGCTCTTTGTATTTATATGCAAAACGTTGGGGTTGAATAGACATGACTGTTAGGCTTTTGAGCCTACATAAGTTGCTGGCTGACCTTGACAATTTGTCCATAATCAAAATAAATTCATATCTTCATAAATACTTGTCGGAATCGGATGATCTTTAGATCAATCCTACACCTCTCGACGAGAGGAATCTAGGAAAAATATCAGCAACCACAAATAAGGTGACCCACATGAAGTTTGGCCCTAGTTGCCAATTTTAACACTCCCTCTCAACTAGGGAGAACTTCATTTGCAACTTGTCGGACTGTCACTGCTGTCCATCCATCAAATCAACTGTCTTGTATGACTTGACCCTACTTGCTCTGCTCTACTTTGCTTTGCTCTACTCTGCTCTGTTTTGCTCTACTCTGCTTTGCTCGAATTATGAAGAAGAAGAAATGATCGAGGATGTATCATACCATCCTCCACTAACCCGAAGTCAGTCTCAAAGTGTGTACCACTCTCACTGGTCCCAGACTAGTATCATTGATCCCAGATCAATAAAGGTCATCCTAACATAGGGAGTACGGTAGATACAACGATGCGTCCATCGATAGAACTATTATGGTCACTATCCTCTTTTCCTTGCTCATTGATCAGATGAGAGGTACTTCCCATGAGTCCCGGACTACATGGGTAGGATGCCTCGACAGGAGAACTAATCATCCTGTCCACAGGAGAACAAATCATCCTGTCGAGTGGATTCCACGGAGAACTAATCATCCTGGCCTGCAGGAGAACGAATCATCCTGTTCCACAATCGCCATGGAGAACGAATCATCCTGGCCCACAGGAGAATTAATCATCCTGTTCCACAATCGCCATGGAGAACGAATCATCCTGGCCCATAGGAGAACTAATCATCCTGTTTCATAGTCGCCACGGGGTGTCACAAGGGAAGGTTGAACCTTTTACCCTGTACAAAGTGCACCAACAGGGGATGGTGAGTCACCCTGTAGTCATATGTTGCTCCAAGAAGTACCCCGTGCCCCCTGGAGCTCCCAGAGCTCAGTTCATCATACTTGACTCTCATCAGAGGGTCTCTGAATGACACCAAATCGTTCTCGGAAAGTCAGGAATTTGACCTTTCCTAGGGGCTTTGTTAGAATGTCGGTGACCTGTTCATCTGTACTGATATGTTGGAGCCTTATTGCTGCTCGCTGTACCATATCTCGAATATAGTGGTACCTGATATCGATATGCTTGGAGCGATCATGAAATACGGGATTCTCTGATAAACGGATCTCGCTCTGGTTGTCACATAGAATCACGGTGGTATCCAATGTAAATCCAAACAACTCACTGAAGGGCTTTCGCAACTAGACTGCCTCACAGAAAGCCATGCTAGCAGCAATGTATTCTGCCTCGGCAGTGTTCAAAGCCACCGACTTCTGCTTCCTGCTCATCTATGATATTGAGGCAATTCCCAAAGAGAAACGACACTCGGAGGTGCTCTTTCGGTCCTCCACATTGTCTGCCCAATCAACGTTAGTATACCCAAGTAGTCTCACATTTCCGGCAGTGTATCTCAACCCATGAGTGATTGTGCGACGAAGGTATCTCAACATATTCTTGGCACCAATCCAATGTGAGTGGTGAGGCTCAACCATATGTTGACTGCAAAGCATATATCCGGACGAGAGTTCACCAAAAACATTAATGCTCTGACGAGTTGACAATACTCGGTAGCATTTCGTAAAATAGGTTTGGCAAAACTACCGCTTAACTTCTTGAAGTCAAGCTCCATCGGGGTAGTTACGGGCTTGCAGTCCACCATGCCGAATCTCTCCAATATCTTCACCACATATTTTCCTTGAGATAGGAAAATCTCCCCTGGTTTCTGCCAGACTTCCAATCCTAGGAAATAGTGCAGAAGTCTTAGGTCTTTCATCTCGAACTCAAAAGCCAGCTCCCTCTTACATTCGTGAATGAGAGGGTCTGCACTTGTTAGAAAGAGGTCGTCAACATATAGCACCAGTATGAGAGGCTTGTCATCTATAACCTTAAAGTAAAGGTTAGGGTCGACTTCACTCCTAGTGAATCCCAACTTCATCAAGTAGCTATCGATCCTCTCATACCATGCTCGGGGTGCTTGCTTTAGCCCATAGAGGGCCTTCTTCAACATGCACACATGAGATTCTCAATCATAAATTTCAAATCCTTCAAGTTGCTCCACATAGACCTCCTCTTTGATCGAACCATGTAAGAATGCAGCCTTGACATCCATTTGATGTAGGTTCCATCCTTGCGAAGCAGCAAGGGTTATGATCGAGCGGATGGTGGTATATTGGGAAACAGGTGCAAATATCTCGGCATAGTCTATACCTTCCTTCTAGGAGAAGCCACGAGTGACAAAATGAGCCTTATACTTTTCCGTACTTCCATCAGCTGCATGCTTTATCTTGTAAAGCCATTTGAAGTGACAACTGTCTTGTCTTGGGGTTTGGGGACCACATCGCAGACATCGTTCTTCATAATAGACTCATATTCTTCGGTCATAACATCCTTCCATACTTGATGCTTGACGACATCTGTGAATGATGAAGGCTCATTTTGGATGATTTTGCTCATGATGGTCAGGTATCCCTGATACCTGTTTGGCTTTTTACTTTCACGGAAGGTTCCTCGGGGAGCTGTGTGTCCTTCAACATCATCAAGTGTCCCCCTAAGCCATGAAGGCCTCTTCCTTCAAGAGGAAGGCTCAGGCGGTAGAGGATCAATAGGATCCAAGGGTTCTTCCACATCGGGCATTGTCTCATCTTCTTTTTCTTTCGGTTCCCTGGTGTCAGCTTCTTGAGAGCTCCTCAAAGTAGGAAGATTGTCCACCTTGCTAAGGGCCATGTCTTTGTCATAGGTGACATCATGACTAATCTCGATTTCCCTTTGACCAGCTACATAAATTCTATATCCCTTAGTATTTTCAGTATAACCCACAAAGATTCCTTTCTTTCCAGATGCACTCGATTTATTCATTCTCTTTCAGCACATGAAAATATACAGGGCTTCCAAGAATTCTAAAATAAGATACGTCAGGTTTCTTATCGGTGAACATTTCTTTAGGAGTTTTGGAACCTAATGCTTGATGAGGGCATCGGTTTTGTACATATACGGCGGTGTTTGCAGCTTCGGCCCATAGAAACTTCGGAAGTCTTTCATCATGGAGCATAGCACTTCCACAATCGTACGGTTCTTTCTTTCTGCCACACCATTCTGCTCAGGAGTATATGGTGTAGTAGTCTCCCTCTTAATTCCAGCCTCTTTGCAAAAGTCATGGAACTCATTGGATTCATATTCAGTCCCATTATCAGTCCTTAGGCTCTTGATCTTCTTTTTGGTTTGATTCTCGATCAAGGCTTTGAAGTGTCGAAACCGGGAGAACACTTCATCCTTCTTTTTTCAAGAAATATATCCAAGTCTTGCAAGAATAATCATCTATAAAGGTGAGGTAATATAAATATCCTCCCAAGGAGTTCACAAGCATCATACTGGATATGTCTGAGTGAACCAATTGCAATATATAGGAGGTCTTGCTTTGGCTTGAGGGAAATGGTCCCCTTTTGAGCTTTCCTTTGGCACATCCTGGACATACACCTTCTTGCTCTAATCTGAACTCAGGCATCTCGGTTACCATTTTTCTTACATCAGATAGAGATTTATAATGAAGGTGAGCAAACCTTCGATGCCATAGTTCTGACTGAAGAGATGTGTCACAAGACATGACACCCAACGGACTTCCTTCGACCTGATATAATGAATAAAATCGAAACCCAAAAGTAAAAGTATCTTTAAAGTTCTTTTTCCATACACGTACCTTGCCATCGCTGAAAGCCACCTTGTAGCGTTTGTCTTCCATTGTCGAAATGGACACCAGGTTCTTTTTGAGATCAGGTATATATAATACATCTTGTAAGTCAATGGTATTACCCTGATTCAATTGAAGAGTGACATTCCTTATGCCTTTGACGGGATATTTTGAATTGTCTCCAAGAACAATTTCCAGGTTGGTTTCTTTCTCTACTAGATTATAGAGAGCTTCTTTGTAACCAGTGAAGTGCCTTGAGGCACCACTATCAATAAGCCAATTTCCCAGCGAGTTCGAGGGAGCAATGGTAGATAGAGCAGTTGGTAGATAATATTCATCTTGCTTATTGTCAACAGTGTTAGATTCATATCTGGAATTTCTTGCCTTCTTGAATGGTTGTCCTCTTCCTTGATTTCCAGCACTCCTTTTACCTCAGCCATTTGTCCTACCATTTCTTTGATTGCCTTGAGAGGGATTTTGATCATCATCTCGGTTTGAGTTCCTTTTATTAGGATACTCCCTTGCATAATGACCTGGTTTATTGCAATGGTAACATCGTCCTTTTCTTCCACTCTTTGGTCCAGCCTTTCCTTTGGATTTAGCCTCAGAATTGTTTCTTCTTTTAGCATGAGAAGAAAAGGCAGCGGGATGACCTTTAAGTGTGGGCATTTCTTGTTCTTCCATCCTTGCTTCTTCTTGAATGCATCTTGCCATTAATTCCTCAAATCCAGGAATTACGTTATTGTTGAGGAGAGTAGTCCTGAATATATACCATTCAGATGGTAGTCCTCCAAGAGTTGTGAGTGCCATTACCTTGTCAGGAATTACTTCCCTAATAGATAGGAGATCATTCTTGATATCAGTGATCCTTAAGAAATATGCTTGCATATTTTCATCTTTGTCCTTCTTAATTTGCTTTAGCTTATTTTTAAGAAACAAAACTTGATTTGCATCATTAACTTTAAATAAACTCACCAGTTGTTAAATTTGGACAACTAGGTCCAAACTCCATGTTATGATGCTCAGATTAAGAGGCTAATATTTTTGTTGGATTCCTCTTTCTGAGAGGTGTAAAATCCATATAAAATAGTCTTAATCCGATGAGCAGAACTTATATTTTGAATTTATTATTCTTAATAAATTATATGTGCAAGGTCGGCCAATTTTGTAATGTAGGCTCACATGCCCAACAGATGTGTCACACACCCTCATTGATGGATATAAATACAGGAAAAGTTGGAGAGAATTTCATCACAACACAACTCACGTCTTCCTCTCTCATCCTAAAGAGTATGAGCTACCTGGACGACGAATTTCAGCCACACGTGGGAAGGACGAAGAGGACAGACCGTACGGCTGAGCTGTAGTACAATTTTCTGCTGCTAGGGTTTCGCAGAAAGTTTGACCAGCGTTGACTTTGGTCAACGCTTGGTCCAATCAAGCTGAAAACTTGTGGAAGGTTCGATTTTTGAAGGTCGTACTACCTGGCACAAAAATCGAGGTCAAAAGGTTGACTGTTTTGCTGCTGCGTTGACTTTCAGCTTGCTGCCCCTGTGTTGACTTTTCAGGACAGCGTTGACTTTTGTAGAATTGACTTGGGTTGACTCATCTACTGGTTGGAGGGTTGTTGTGACACATGCTGGGCTGGGCTGGCTGACCAAAGGAGACTTTGCTGGTTGAAGCATCCTGTTGACCGCCGAAACGAACACACACATTTTTCCTGTTTCTGATTTGTCTTCTGTAAGATCTGCTTATATGTTCTATCTGCATTTTGCTTAACTACTTGTATGATTGCTGTGAGAAAAATGAAATTGCTCTTAGCATAGAACATCTACAAAACTTTACATGGTATCAGAGCTGAGGTGAAGACAAACTCTATCTATAGCAATCATCATCGAAGGAAATGGATTCCACTAAACTTGAATTCAAGGAAAATGACAAGCTGACTGGAAGTGATGACTTCCATGCCTGGAAGATGATATTAGATCTCAAATTGGAAGATCATGATCTCCTAGATCATGTGACAGGGAAGATTCAAGAACCTCCATCAAATGCCTCTGCTGCTGTTAGAAACAAGTATAAGAAGGGAGAAATCAGAGCAAAGCTGCTGATCAGGGAATCCATAAATAAGAGTTTGGTTGCCTACATATCTGAACTAGGCACATCCAAGGAGATGTATGACAAACTGATACTTATGTTCCGAGTAAACAATGTGAACCAAGTGCTATTCCTCAAGAACAAGTTGAAGAATATGAAAAAGGGCCGAGACGAGTCTATTCAAACTTTCTTTATGAAGTTGACCGAAACCAGGAACAATCTGCTAGCTATTGGGGAGACAATAGCTGATCGTGAGATGGTTCTCACCGCACTTGGAGGACTTCCATATGAATGGCAAGTATTCACAACTACCATTCTCAACAATAATATCATTCCTAACTTTGATGAGCTTCTGTCTAGATGTATGCAAGGAGAAACAAGGATGAAGGAATTTGATAATGAAAGAAATGCTGCCTATGTTGCTCATTCTCGAAAGAAGAACTCTGGTGGTTCTAAGGACAAAGGAAGGACTAAGACTCAAGAGAAGAAGGGTAAATGTTTCACCTGCCATAGGACTGGACACTATGCTAGAGAATGCCCCTTCAAGAAGGATTCTCCCGATAGTGACGATAACAACAACCGAAGGAATGGGAATCGAAGAAATGACAAATCCAAAGGAAAGAGGAAGGCTCACTTTGGAGGAAACAATCAACCTTCTAAAAGGACCAGAAATACCAGGTATGAGGAGTCTAATGTTGTTGATAAAAGAAATGATTATATTCTAGTATCTGCTCTCTCAGCTGCATCCCCGCCCGACACTATGGATGTCTGGCTAATCGACAGTGGTGCCTCAAGACACATCACCGGATTCAAGGAAGCACTTTCTGACATGGTTGAAAGGGATACTAATCTAGAAATTATCCTTAGGGATAATGCCACTTATCCTGTGAAAGGGACCGGGACTGTGACCCTCCACTTGTCTCAAGGACAAGTCCTCCGTCTACAAGATGTACTCTATGTACCCAAATCGAAGAAAAACCTTGTGTCTGTATCTGCCATGGAAGACAAAGGATTCAATGTAACTTTCTCTGATAGAAAGGTACTCATGTGGAAGAAGAGCTTCAAGAAAGCTATCTCAATTGGTTTTAGAGTTGGTACACTCTACCAGGTTGGAGGGAGTCCGTTGGGAGCTATGACTTGTGATACTATCCATCAAACCGAACTATGGCACCGAAGATTTGGACACCTTCATTACAAGGCTCTTCCCGAAGCAAGGAAGGTGGTGACAGGGATGCCTGATTTTGGAAATAATCATGAAGGTGTATGTAAGGGCTGTGCTGAAGGAAAACATACAAGGGGACCTTTCCCCTCAAGTGTCACAAAGACATCTGAGATATTGCAACCGGTCCATTCTGATCTTTCCGGTATGTTGCCTGTAACATCCCTGAGGGGATGTTCTTACTATATGACATTTACTGATGACTTCTCTCGCAAAACCTGGATATACTTCTTGAAGAAAAAGGATGAGGCTTTCATGTGGTTCCGTACCTTCAAAGCCTTGGTGGAAAATATGACCGGAAAGAAGATCAAGATTTTGAGGACTGACAATGGCACTGAATATGAGTCAAATGAGTTCAAAGACTTTTGCAGAGAAGCTGGCATTAAGAGGGAAGACTACCACTGCATATACTCCTGAGCAGAATGGTGTTGCTGAACGCAAGAATAGGACTATTGTGGAAGCTGCCCGTGCCATGCTATGTGACCAGGGTCTACCAAAGTTTCTGTGGGGAGAAGCTGCAAATACTGCTGTGTACATTCAAAACCGATGCCCTCATTCCGCTTGGGACTCCAAAACTCCCGAAGAGGTTTTCTCTG
>APFE030502663.1:370672-398664 GCA_000404065.3 Pinus taeda | reverse complement strand
GTGGAAGCGACATGTTGTATATGAGTCAAGGCCTCGTGCTGTCATTATTTCTTTGAATAATTCATTATACAGGATACCGGAGGCAGCCCCATCTACCGCCACATCTTTGATCACTACTAAGAAAGGCAGCAAGCTCATATCACAGACCAGGAAATTTATTTTCTGTCTGGTTTACTCTCAAAGTAAGGGGAAGATCATTGCTACATCCATGACCACCGCAAAGGGTTCCTCCATGCAGCAGCAACAGCAAAGGGATACGGTCCTGACAGAACACAAGAACAACTTCTCCTCACCCACAGTGGTACCACACAAGTTTCAGGTGGGCAACAAAGTCTGGTTGCATCAACAGAAAGAACGCCTTACCAGAACCCATCAGAGGCTCAGACCACTCCGACATGGTCCTTACACCAGTACCAAGGCTATGGGGAAATAATGATGTGAAGCACAACATTCCTCCATTCCTTCGCTTGCACCAAGTGTTCAATGTGGATCGTCATCGACCATGCTTTCCACCATTACTGGACACATCAGAGATTGCAAGACAAGTTCAGCAGATGGAGGAACTCAACACAATGGGGACCATTGCCTCCTAAGGGGGGAGGAATGATCCAGGTGGATGTTGGTGGCCACCCACCTATCCCATTTGGACCCCCCGCAACTGTCTCTTTCAGTTTTTCAGTTTCCGTAATTGTAGCACAATTTACTATTTTTAGCAGTTTTTTCGGGTCCTGAACTTCCGGAGCCATTTTGAGGCCCTAAACGACGTTTTTTGGGAAATCTGGGGTCAACATTGGTCTATGGACCAATGTTGCCCTTCCAAAGTGGTAGTTCTCGGATAGTTCTTTCTGACGAGCTATCATACGCGTCAAACGGAGATCGTATGCCAAAGTTACGACCCCGGGAAATTGATGTACCAATTTACCCAAAACGGGGCCCACTTTGGCGTTTCATCTTCTAGGGTCAGGTTTTGGAATGTGAAGGGTTTTCCATTGTTTCTCAATAATAAATAGGCCTTCGAGCCTCATTATAACACAAGTTCGGAACAGTTCAGAGGCTTGTAGCCGCCACATCTCTTCTCAGAGATAAGCTACCATCGCCCTAGCTGGTTTATTTCCATTTCTGGTTGTAAGCATATTTCAGTATTTTCCATGAATGAAATGAAGCATTATTTCCACTACATCTTTGTGTATATGGTTATCTCTGTATTTTATTGTGTTCCTATTTAAATCCGGATCAGGACTCCTCCTAGAGGAACGAGTGGTATAAAGGGTAGCAATTGGTTCCGATCATGATGGAATTTCTAAAAACACGCAAAGGTCAAGAGGCTAGCTAATTAGACTACTCATCATAATGGTTCCTAAGGAAAGGGTAAAACAACCAAGTGAAAGTATATGATCGACCAAGAAGATGGTGACAATGGAATGAGAAAACCAAGGCTCATCTGGCATAATTAGGCTGATAAAAATGGCAGTCACGAGAATAGGATGAGAATTGATTCATTTTTACACAAGTTTACAACATGAGAAACTATGCTTGAGAATGCTTGAAGATGGTTTCATTTTTTCACAAGCTTGAAACACGAGAAGAATTATGCTTGAGAGTGGTTTCATTTTTACACAAGCTTGAAAAATAGAAAAACTATGCCTGAAATAAGTTGGCATGCCCCCATCATAATGACTCAATTCAAGGTACATGCCCCCAGCATAATGACTCAATTCGAGGTAAATGCCCCACAAGCTTCATTTCATGCACCTAAGTAGGCTACTAGTTACTAACAGGTGGATGGAATGAAGGTTCATTTATGACATCAAGTGAAAGACTCAACTGGGAATTTATGAGATTCTAATCAAAGACTCGAATTGGAAGGGAATCTATTTCATTTTTTAAATGAGCGTGACACAAGAAAAGAACTATGCTCATGGGACCTTGTTTCATTTTTTAATGAGATTGACACAAGAAAAGGGACTTTTCTCTGGGAACCTTGTTTCATTTTTTAACGATCTTGACACAAGAAAAGGAACTCTACTCTGAGAACCTTATTTCGTTTTTTAAGGAGCTTGACACAAGACAAAGAAATCTTCTCCGAGCAGCTTGATCATGACCTACACAATTCCATGGCTTCCAAGAGGTTCTCATGAGATGGGAGAAAAATGCTCTGGAAGAGATCAAAGGATCCAATGGAAAGATCAGGTTCCAATGTTCCAAGTACATGATGCACTACATCACCTACTAGATCATCAGCAGATGAGGACATGGAACATGTTTCCACATAATTAATTTGTGGTGGGGAAGATACCACTTGTATATAAGGACCATTTAGGGAATTTGATTGATTGGGAATCAAATTAGGACCAATGAAAAAAATCTAGTCAATGGTCACGATTCTTACTTCATGACGGAAACACATCACATGAAAGAGTGAAGAGACAAGAGCTTTCATGTCATAAACATAGTCATGCCCAAGGAGTAAATTAAAATCCAAAGGGCCTTGGACTACCATCACATATTTATAGACAGTCTTTCCTCCCAAAGTAATAGTCAACTGAGGAAGGATCCCTAAAGGTTAACTGGTTCCTATATTAAAAGCCAAAAAATTCTGAGTAACAGGCACAAGCTATGGAGAACCTGAAGCTTTCCAAGTAGTTGAGGACATAATACTAATAGATGTGCCTTCATCTATGATTGTGCCAGGTACGACCATATTATAATCATGTACTATAATCTAGAAGGGCACATAAGGAGGAAGAAGATATCCTGCCAGTCGACTCCAATCAAAGGAAGTGACCATAATACTTGGAGGGGGTGTCATGGGAACGAGAGAACTTCTCCCTTGTGTTATGGGAACAGGAGAAATACTCCCTTTTGTTGTGGGAATGGGAGAATTTCCCCCCTGTGCCATGGGAATGAGAGGATTTTCCTCTTGCGTCATTGGAATGGGAGGATTTCCCCCCAGTTCATTGGAATCTAAAGAAACGAGAAGAACTTGAGTGGTATGAGACTCAATCTCTATGGGAAAAGTACGATAAACTGAATATGGAATTGAGTCAACCATTTTCTCAGCCAATGGTTGGTTAGAAACAGACTCATGGTATTCACGTTTAGAGAGAGTGGGATTGATTGGATTTGGATTCTGATCAATCACTTCATCAACTCGTAAACGATTGGGAGAAAGCTTTCGGTGACCAACTAGAAGATGAGGCTGAGAAGTTGTAAGGTTTTCCAAAACTTTTGAGGCTTCATCCTTATAAAGACCAATGTGAATAGGATGATTTCCTTCACATAACCTACACGGAAACTTGACTTTACCCTTTTTCTCATGGACCTTACTATTACTAGGTGATGGTTTATCACCAGCATGATCACTAGAGGCTAATGACAAAGGCTGATGTGAGACTATAGACAACATTTATAATAATTTGGGAATACCAGGACAATCTCTTATAAGGTGATCACCCTTAGAAGGCATGCAAGGGAATTTCACTCTACGAGGCTTTAAAGGTTTCTCAACATCAGTTGCATCGGTAGTAATGGTTACTTGGTTGTTCCTTTATTTATTTTGCTTCTTCTTAATCTTTCTTTTCTTCTTCTTCTTATCCACCTGGTTACTAGCTTTGAGGCTTTCACAAGATGAAGAGGAAAAATACCAAATAGGAAAAAAAGGCAAAGTTTCAAGGTTAGGATCAACTTGTTCAGGTGGAGGACTACTAGGTTGAGAATCAATTTGGACATTCAGAACCAAGGAGGTTGAAAATAACCAAAACCAATGGTAAATTCGGGAAGGGACAATGTTTCCATATAAGGAGCACCACTATTTCCAAAAGAAGGAAAAGGAAAAATATTCCCATTAGAGGGATTTTCTTGATTAGTAACTGTTGTCGTTAGTCTCTACCTAATATATATTAAGGATTTGTTCCAAAGGGAGGATGTTATTTTGCGGCCAATTAATTGATTTTAAAAATTAAAGACACAAAATAAAACAAATAGGGGTAACTAGGTGAAAGGGTTTACTAGGAAACTGTGAACTACAATATACCACCTTGGAAAACCATGGATTTACATATGGGCAAGAAATCTCCCTAAATGTTGTGTTCGGTGTATCACAGTGTAAAAGGTGCCCCACTTGGTTACCTAAGGTGAGGATAGCAACCTAGTTTCGACTTCAAAAATATAACCTGAGGTACGAGGAAGCATAGTCCATAGTAGTTTTGTCTAATGTGTAACCAATGGGAGAGTTCCCATATACTTATCATGCATGGAGTGCCATCCGATATGCCCGGAGGTATGTGGAGAACGATTTGATACACTTACATACATGGAACGGGATATCACCCCCAGAATGTAACTCTGACAAAAAAAATGACATCTCCTACATTTAAAGACGCCAGAACACATCTCTAGCCCAGACCTCTACATGTGTCATTGAGTTTCAAATGCTCCTTAGGTTAATTGATGTGAATTTTAGCCTTTTTCTTGAATTATGTTTTGATTTCAAGGCTCAAAAATAGGTGTCACCTGAACACACCTATGATGCAACTAATATGATAAAAAGAACTCTTTTCACTTTCCTTTTAAAAATGAAAGGCCTAACTAAGTAGGGGAAGAAGAAATAAATAAACAATGCAACAATAGATCTCTAGAACTCCACTATTCCAATCAAAATCAAAGCCCTATATGCAATGCATGAGGCATAAGGTTTTTCTTTTCAATTCCATTTAATTTTCATATGAAAACTAAGATATTTGCCTAATCACTAATAAAAGAAACTATTCAAAATCATGATTGGAACAAGAATTCTTTCAAGCAACCCAATGATTAAGCAATCAATTTCCTAATGACAAGAACAAAGAAAAATCTAAACAAATTCTTATTAAAGGCACTCTAAACCAAAATCAAACAAGATGAAGGCTTCTAAGAGACTAAAATGCATTCATGGACACAAGGAGGACCAACTAGAACCAATTTAATCATAGAGAAAAGCATAAAAAGGAACTTTTTGCATGCAACTCGGGTAAACAGAGGTACTTAAAGGGCTATAGTGCTTTGTAGAGCAGGTGAAAAGAAGCCTAGGGTGCTTTGTAGTGCAAGTAAAGAGAAATCAAAGCATGTGCAACACAAGAGAAGGTGCTCTGCAGAGTAGGTAGGCAGTTATTCAAGGTTCTCTGTAATGCTCTATCAACAGACCAAGGGGAGCACTAATCAAGGAAAAGCTAGTTTCCGACACAAAAAATAAAATGCATCTCAATGAAAGGTCTTCCTAGGGTCAATTCAAACTGAGTGAGGCATTGGAGGTATGTTAACAAGGGAAAAAATGAAGGAAACCACTTAGGGAATGAATTGAGCCCCAGTGGAGTCACCAATTTGTTATACAAAATCTACGACTGCGGACAAAAGTATATTCCCTAAACTTAGTGGCTTGGTCTAGAATAATAGAAATCAAAGACTATAAAGTTTTACTTAGAAGAATTGGAGAATGGAAATATGCTCACTTGTGCTCCGTCACAAGCACTTCTCTCTTCTTGGCTTGTCAGCTCCAACTGTAGCTCTAATCGCTATAATTAGAACCTACAAAAACAAACAACACAAGCCAAATATCTACGACATCTATGTAGCATTATCCAATCATTCTATTCAGTGGATCAACATAGCATTGAAACACATGTACATAAGCATAACATAACACAAGTAGGAAAATAATATACTCTTTTAATTAATATGAAAGGGAGAGAGTTTATAGCCAAAAGTGGAAGTTGATCTTGTAGAGATCCTCCCAAGTTGACTTGTTCTTCCTTGCCACAATGTACACCTCAAATCCACCCTAATGCATGGGAATAATAACTCTCTTATTATCAAAGCAGCAACATAAGGGTATGATTAGTCTCCAAAAGCCAACGTCTAGCATGTGGATGGTGGTAAATATATAGGAGAGGATGGTAGTTTAGGAATTCTTATCCATTCACCAATCTAAGTGTTGGTACCATTCCATTACCATCTTTTTCTTCTAAAAACATCATCATTGTCTATCTTTTTCCTCCATAGACCCCTTTATATCCATCGAAATTGATTAGTTAATAGCATTATAGTTGTTAGTTTGCATTAAAGTTAATTTATGAATTTTTATGTTAGAAATTAGGAATTTTCAACAAAAAGATTAGAGGAAGTCATAACATCCTGTAAATGGTTTATCATCTGACACGTGGCATGATAGGAAAGCCAAAGAAATGGATAGGAACAAGATCCTGAATGTACATGCATGGAAAAAAATCGATTTTACAAAAAATCAAAAGCTCCTGGTTATTTGGTCAACGCTGGGTCAAACCCCAGCCTTTTGGTTACAAAGGTAGTCAAAGCCATGGTTTCCCAAACCGGTTTCGTTTTGTCTTTTTTGGAAATCGGCTTAGATTAGAATGACCAAAAATAACTCCATTAGAAAAGCAGAAACATCTGCTTAATGAATGTACATTCGATTCAGATAGGGAGGCAGATAAAGACTAGTATTATTTTGTTTTTCAAAGGATAGTTACGATTATTATCTCTGTGTATCGTTTGAGAACCGAACTCCTGTATGTGATTGCAATCTTCAGCGCTTGAATATAGTTACAGTTTTACTCCAGCAGTGTCTATGCGTTAATACTCTCGTTGCTTGAGTTTATTTCAGTGTACCATTGAAACGCGGATGGGCCCTGTGTGGATTGGTATACTGTTAATTTCGTTTCCTTAGCAGTTTCTTTTGAATTTGAATAGAACGCATACTGTTTAGTGTTATTTCCATGTTTATGACTTTGTCGATTTGATTATAAATTCTCACAAATGGTATTTATGGTGATAGCTTGAAGATTTTATCGTTAGATCATTGAACCATATCTTGTAAGAGATTTGGTCCATCGTTATATTTTAAAGCATCTCCATAGACTCTATTTTTATGCATTTAAAGTTCAGTGTGCTTTTGATTTTTCATGAATGCTTCAGTGTTAACTAGACAGAGCTTTTGTGCATAGCATCCTTGTAAGGGGATTAAAATCTTAGTCTAGCTATACGTTGTATCCTTAGGACAATTAGGTAACTTAGGTGATCTGAGTGTTAAGGTGAGAGGAAACATATCTTAACCTTCTGTAAAGAAGTACTGTAGCCTATCACAATAAACACTTAGTTAGGAATCCTTTATGTCTATAGACTTTAGACACATGCCTCGAAGTTTACTTACCCTGGTTGATAATAAATCTAGTCTAATCTAGCACCCTAGATTGGCCACTACACTAAGCTTGATATCCACTCTTAATGGGAGGATGAGATCAAGGGATAAGAGGTGAAATATCCAAGGTAGGATCAGATAAGATTCAAATTTCTTATCCAAGATAAATGGTTGTAACAACTCCTAGAAGATTTTGGAAGAGGAAGCTTTGGGATTCTTTTTATTTTCCCTGAATTTCTAGAATCAACGATAGAACTGAGAAACCTGTCACTCAAAGCATGTCCCTAAAGGGCCAAGGTGCGCTAGACCTTAAAAGCACTAGAATGAAGCAGTCAAGGTTAGAGCTTTGTGTAGGGATGATGGCAAGGTGTCCATGATGTTGATGGATCCAATTTGTAGGCCTATTGACTAGATGTGACAAAATGGCCTATAACATTGACATTCAAGATGTTATTATTCTAATATTTTCTAGTTTTCTAGACTATTCGACAGTTCCTAGATGTCGTTCCTTTTCTTTTGTGATCGAACGGTAAAATGAAGCTTTAATGTAATGTTTTTCCAATTACGTGAAGGTTGGTAGATCTATTAAAGAGCCATGGAATTTTCTACCTATCGTGATTATTGACTACTATCCTCCAAGCATGGTGATGCCTCCAAATTGGAGTCAATTGGATTGTCTATGAGGTTTATCATGAATTCACTTATTGGAGATGATTGGGTTTTATATGTGAAATTTCCTTAATTGAAGCTACTGGAAATTATTGTTCTATCTTATGCAGATATTTTATCTTCAGAAATTAATCACGTCAAAAAATGAAAAAAATCATAACTAAAATTTTGACAAATAATAACAATAACTGAGAAAATGATGCACACATAAAATTTAGACACCAATATTTTTGGACAATAGTCCCTCGAAAAACCCATTTGTAGGGAAACTAGTTTTGTGGATGAGGATTTTATTATTATTAAATATTTAGTAAATTTAGGATTATAATATGATTGCCTCTTGTTGGAAAAGCTATGCAAAATTATCTTTTCCTGGCCATATTGACCTGGAAACCACATATTCTCCCTCTATAGAAAATTTCGGCCTTGCAATTCTATTTACACTCCTACCCAAAAACTTGAACTAGTTGCTCCAGTAATTCGCACTACCTCTGAGAAAATGATCCTACAAGCAAATCTGCATCCAGCAACTTGTCTGACAAACTTGCACTCCCTCCAGGAAAATGATCAAGCAACTGCAAACTAAATTGAGCCCCTTTGTCACACGCACTAGCAGACTGGGTACTCGCACTACCAGATTCAACCTTTCTTTCGCTGATGAATTCAACCTCCTTCCTCTCACTAGAAACTACAAATCAACTGCGTAAATTTCTCCAAAAATTTTCTCCTCAATTTTCTTTTTTGAAACTCTTCTGTTGGTGTCCTCGATTGTGCCCTTATTATCACTACAATTTTGTGACTCGAATCTGATCTCCAAGTGCCCCATCGATTTAGTCTTATAATCTCTCGTTGAGCAACCAATGACCACAATCTAATCTCAATTGATGGTTAAGACCATCTTGATCCCATCAAATGACTTTTCTAGAAATTTCTAGAGGAAAATTGATTTTTCTCAATTTATCTGATTTAATTAACATTTTTCCTAAGTTGGACTTAGGAAAATAATTAATAATTGATTAATTAATCTAATTAAGACATTTCCCTTAGAAGCATTTTCTAAGTCTTGGAGATAAGTATCCTCTTGTGTTCTTTAGCCTCATAGATGCCAATAGATACTAGAACACATCTCCGAGCTACAAAAAAATAACACTACATTTTAGCAAGGAAGGTGTTCTCCACTACTCCCAACTTATCCCTGAATAAGACAAACTTTGTATATTGTAGCCAAATTGATCCACGTTATACATAATCTTTGATGAAGTGGAATTTGATTTCGATGTGTTTTGACCTATCATGGAACACTGGATTCTCACAAAGTTCGACACAACTCTGATTATCACAGTAGATATTGGTCAAATCCATCCTTTGACCAAATAGTGCCACTAGCAACTTCTAAATCCAAATAGCCTCACATGTATCCATGCTTGCTTCCACGTATTTTTCCTCTGCAAAACTCAGTGCCACAGACTTCTTCTTCCTTCCTCACCAAGAGACAACCCCTAATCCAATACTAAAGCAACAACCTTAGGTGTTTTTTCGATCCACTACACTACTTTCCCAGTCTATAGCGATGTATCCCATTAATTTGACACCATCACCTCGACTATACCTCATAGATATTGCAACACATGTCTCACTGTTATATAATGTAGTCTCTTGGATCCCACCATGAACTAACTGAGAGTGTTGACCGCGTTGAAACAAATGTTTGGCCTTCTGTTGAGCAAATACATCAGAGAGCCTATAAGTTGCCTATACAAGGTTGGGTCCACTACTATTTCCTCTGATGCAACTATCTTCCTCCAATTGGTAATCAATGGCGTAGACATGGGTCTACATTCCTACATCTTGAATCTCTTCAAGATCTCCATAATGTATCTTCCTTTCCCAAAGGAAATATCCCCATTTATCTACCATACCTCCAGTCCTAGGAAATAATGCATCACTTCCAAACCATTCATATCAAACTTTGTTTCTAAGTCCCTCTTGGAGTCCTTTATGAGCCCTAATGACCTTGTAAGAAATATATCATAATGACCTTGTAAGAAATATATCATCCACATATAGTATGATAATGAGCGACTCAGCTTCTACCATCAAATAGTGGAGGTTAGAATTTTCCTCGCTCTTCACAAATCCCATCCACTGCAAGTAACAGTCGATCTGATCATACCATGCTTTAGGATATTACTTGAGTTGGTATAGTAACCTCTTCAACCTGCAAACATGAGTATCCCTCCCATGCATCTCAAATCCTTCCAGTCGTTTGATATACACCTCCTCTTCTATTACCGACCATTCAGAAAAGTAATCTTGACATCCATTTGGTGAATCTTTCATCCCATCTGTGATGCTAGAGAGATAATGGGTTTGATAGAAGTGTATTTGGCCACTAAAGTGAATGCTTCATCATAGTATAATCCCTCTTTCTGATAAAAATCCTTGACCGCGAACCTATCCCTATACTTCTCCACATACCATCTGCAACATATTTGATCTGGTAAATCCACCAAGAGCCAACTATTACCTTTCCCACTAGTCTAGGCACAAATTCCCATACCTCATTAAGAATGATCAAGTTGTACTCATCCACCATTGCATCCTACCATATATGATGTTATTTGACCTCCTAACAGTTGGAAGGCTCAAGGTCAATGATCTTTGTCACTAGCACCTTATACTTGTCTTGTTTTATGTGCTCTCTATTGCTCGCCCTAGGAGCTCCCATAAACTCTTTTTCATATCTCAATGCAGGCTCTCTATTAATGACCCTTGTCACCAACACCTTATACTTGTTTGGTTGTTTGTGCTCTCTAGTTCTTGCCCTATGATCTCCCACAAACTCTTGTTCATCTCTTAATTTCTGAAGCACCTCCCTGTTTCTTCTTCTATTGGTGGTGGGTGGAGCTTCATGCTCCTCATCCTACCCGTACTGCTATGTTTTCTATGAACTCTCCTATGCACCTATACTGGTCATTATACTCATACTAGTGCCCTAATACTAATATCCTTGTTCAACTCTTGGAGCTTCTATTGGAATTTCACATCTCGGCTCACTATGATCTTCCTACTATTAGGAATGTAAATCTTATCTTCTTGGTACTTTTCACTATACCCAATGAAATATTCCTTCTCTATAGTTTGATAAAACTTGGTGCATTTTTCATCTTGCACATGACAATAATATATACTTCCAAAGATTCTTAAGTGTCCAACATTTGGCTTCTTTCATGTAAAAGCCTCATCGAGTGTCATCTTTCCCAATGCCTTGTGAGGAAATCTATTCTAAATATATAATATTGTACTACATGCCTATTCCCGTATAAATATAGGCATATCATGCTCATATAGCATTTCCCTCACTACTTCAACTATCAATATGTTCTTCCTATCTGCGAACCCATTCTATTGTCGATTATATGGAGCTTTTCATTCTCTCTTATGCCCTCCTTCACATTGAACCCTGTGAAGGCATTATATTTATACTCTCCTCCATTATTTGTATGAAGAACCTTTATTTTCCTTCTTGTCATGTTCTCCACAGGAGCCTTAATCTCTTAGAAGCGACTTAAGACTTCATCCTTTGTCTTCAAGAAAAAGATCTAGATTTTCCTGGAGAAGTCATCCATGAAGGTTACAAAGTACTCATAAACCCTAAGATATTTGGTAGACAACAAGTCACATATATCATGGTTTATCAACTCAAGCACACCCTTGGCTCTACTGTCACTCCTTGGGATTGTTGTTTTCGCAAACTTCCCAAGCACGAACCCTCTACACACATCATCATATTCTACACTAATTTATGGAACTCCTGTTACAGTCTCCCTGAGAAATCTAAGTGATCCATGGTGAATGTCTCCCATCCTCATATTCCATAATTCTCCCACATCTTTGTTATCATTATCTCTAATCAGTACCTTTGGGGTGTCGAACAACAACTTGTATAGATTTTTCTCTAGACCCCAATATATTTCACCTTCTTCCAACTCTAGTGTTTAATGTACACCATCCCAGCAAAATAGACATCATATCCCTTATCCTGAAGTGCAGAAACTAAAACGAGGCTCATTCCTAAACCTGGCGCATGCAGCACATCTGTAACACTAATGTTCTTGTTTGATTCTCTTTGAATGTTGACAATCCCTCTCCCAACTGGATTACACTTGGACTTGTTCCCCATCTGAATCTAGAAGGCCGTCTCCTCTTCCTAATAACTAGAAAATAATTTCTCTAACTCCCATCATATGCACTGACACTCTACTGTTAATAAGACAAACACCTGTATATGTAGGGCTAGAGAGGCAAGCTATGAGAGTGAACTAGTCCTCTAGTCTCAAAGACAAATCCTCAATGTCCATTGAAGTTTTTATTTGTTACTTCCCCTTCTTGTTTTCTCCCTTATTCTATTTAGGACATTGGTTGAAATAGTGAATGTTACCCACCATTTTGCGAGTCCTTAGGAGAAATTTTTTTCTCCAACACGGTCCTCAATGATCCTATGTTTGAAGGTGGTCCTCCCAAAACTAAAGGTATGCCTTGTCATTTGATAATTGAGTATTGTAGTTTGCTTCTCATTGACACTTTTGGGCATGGATTAACGGGGGATTTAGCGGAAATAATGGGTTAGGTATGTGACTTTGTCCCCTAGAACCATTTCGGATATTAACCTTGCATTCTAGTCCCATGGGATCTCTTTTACTAACCATTTGGCTTTAGGGATGGTATTTCATGGGAAACCTCGATTTTGGTTGCATGGTCCTACCGCCTTATCCACTTATATTACCCTCTTTCCACTCATTATCACCTCATTCATCACTTCTCCCACCTAGGTCCACATTCCTTGTTATAGATCTAATCCAAAAATGTATGAAAATATAGCTTTGATACCACTTGTTATAGATCTGATCCAAAAATATGTGAAAATACAAATATACCCAATAATAACAAGATCTAAATATAGATAGAAATGCTTCACTTTATTAATCAAACCCTTAAGGTAGGGCAACACCATACATTCACTCCTTTAGAAAGGACAACACTCCACAAGCCATATGCCTGTTCATATAATAATCCTTAACATCTCTCAATGGGGAGTCTCTAGCCTCTATATAGGTCTCATACATACAATACCATCGGTCATTACCATGGTTCCCTCAATACCATCTATCTAATACCATGGGCTTATTACATTATTGCTAACTACTTGTGGTCCATTACATGATATGGTTAACCACCTTATTTATTTCTATGGCCCATCCCATAATTACATTATTCCCTTGGGTACCTCCCTTTGTACCCCATATTATCCCCCTTAGGTATACTACATTCCACCCCCCTCAAAATGTTTCATCCCCGAAATATACGAAGAACACAAATAATAAGATCTACTCAAAAGAGTAGCCCACTAGTACCTTGCACATGCATCTAGCCATCCAAGAGAAAGGTGAACGCTCGATCCAACTGGTGCCTCGCTTGCTTGAGATGGAAGTTGACCCTGGCGGCTCTTCTGTGTTGATGTGTAGCAGGTGGATTGTCGCTCCTCTCTATCGATCATGCGGGGGTTGTTGTCCTTGTGGCTAATTTATTGCCATCTTGTTGGTTGTTTTCTTGCGGGGTGATGTGGGTGGTGATATGTTGAAGTTTTAACCCACGATGTCTTTTTCTTTAATTCATCACCTAATGGAGCCTAATTCGTAGCTGGTACATGTTGTGGTGCCTGTTGTTGTTTCTTATCTTCCAATATTACTTCAACCACTGAGTCCTCATCTGACGTATCCATACCTGTAACAGTTTATGCTTTAGCCTCCTTGGAATCTACCTGTTTTTGTTGTACCTGGTTTGATGTTTGTGTTTGTTTGTTGACCATCAAAGGCTCATCATCTGATGTGTAAGTGTCATTAGAGATTTGTGCTTCTGCCTCCATAGTCTCTGCTTGGGTCTTAATGGAAATATCCTGCAATGTAATTTTCTTCTTTTTATACCAGAGCTTCAGGAATTTCTTTTGCACATTAATATTGACAGTACCCACATATTCCATCCAAGGATATCCCAAAACAACATCCATGTTATCCATATCTGAAGTATAAAAGTCACAATGCAACATATACTTATCCATAGAAAGCTTCAAATCTTTATAAACTTGAACATCCTCATTATCAACCTGTGTGTTTTCAATGTGTTTTGCTGGAACCTTCAATTTTTTTGCCAAATTAACATTGATAAAATTATGCTTGCACTAGGATCTATAGACACAATGATCTTATCCTTCTTAATCAATCCATGAACCTGCAATATAGTAAGAGGACCCAAAAATTAGATTTACGGTCAAAGTGGTCACAAATAGATTTTGCGAACATCTACCAAGTAATTGTCCTTGGATAGTGTTTGGTCAATTTAGTGTCCTAAATTGCTCTACATAAATTATCAATCCGGGTATCGTAAACTAATAAAGTGTAGTGCACTATATGTGCTAGATGGCCCTTCCTACTTCAGTGTTTTTGAGTTTTCTATTGTTTTGGGGGTTTGATCTTTTAATTCCTAATGTTCTGCAATGTATTTAATAAAATATTAAATATACCGCTGCTAAGAATCTAAAGAAATGAAATGAGAGCTAATATTAAAACTGAAAATGGGATTGCAGCTATCTATGATGAACCAAAAATGAAATACTGAAATAAGATTACAACTATTGTCTAATTTATTGCAGCATCAAAACTTAATGAACAACTAAAAAAGGAATTGCAACTAAATGAAAAACTTATGATTTAAAATGAAATTGCAACTAATCTATCATAAAAACTAAATGAAGTGTTTTGTCACTCTGCTACACAATTTTGGGAGAACCACCTCCTTGTGATAGCATTTGGAGGGATTCAATACTTCATTGTTCTAAAACTGAAAATGGAATTGCAACAAAATTAAATGAAAAAATAAATCTAAAAGTGAAATTGCAACTAATCTACGACAGCAACTAAATGAAATGCTTTATCACTCTGCTATACAATTTTGGAAGAACTATCTCCTTGTGATAGCATTTTGAGGGACTCCATACTTCATTGTTCTAAGAAAAAGTAAACATAAAAAATGTAGAAAAAGACTCATTCATAAATGAAATATTTCACCACTTAATTTTAAGATGAACCATCAACTGAAAGGGCTATCAGAAACATTCACTTACACATGAGTTATTAAACTAACAGCAAAATGGCATTCAAAACTAAAGACTAATGAATAGCAAATGAAAGAACTAGACTAATGATCAGCAAATCTAAATTACTCTATGCTACTGACATCAACTTCAAGCTACTAATAAGAAACTAGAAAGTAGTGAAACAAAAGAGCTATTTTGTGAACACAAGCTGCATTATGAACCGAGTTAGAAAATGGTTATAAACATCATGAAAAAAACACAGTGAATTTACAATTAACTATGAAAGACAAAACAAAAATCAAATGTAACCTTGACCAACGCAGGGGCCCTCTGCAAAGGTCTCGAATTATCAGCACTTAATCAACACTTCAACAACGCTTCAGGTATCCATTCAAACAGAGTCTTTATATTGAAACAAAGAATGAGTTCTTTAAACTACAGAGCGAAAATCTGAACTTAATACATAAGCAAAAAACTGAACTTGTTTTGCGTTCTTCACACAGGTATTTATTGGGAAATTACATAATTCTTTTAAAGAGAGAATTAAGCTACAAAAAAACACGTCGACAGGCAAGAATGCAGAATTATTGTCCTTGGTTACTTGGAAACATAAATCTTATGGTAATGGCTGTTGTATTTTGTTTGCACAGGTGGCAGATGAAGTTCGTGGCCTCAAGAAACTGCTTCAGATCCCATCACTGAGAAACGTGTACAAAACAGAGTCTTGTTTGCCATAGGCTTCTAAGGTTGACTTCCCTTTGACCGGAGTCTTCCTCGTCAATCTAGGCCAGATGAATAGGATATGATCCATACCCTGATGTTTTCCAAGCTACCCATGTAGTCCTTTTCCTCTCTTGACACATGGAACCTGCAAAAGCGTGGAAGTAGCTACGGAACAACCGATTAGCTGCAGAATGTGGTTGCGTTCCGTAGCTAAAAATCAAAAACTTATTCAAATAGAAAACATAAAAGTATAACATGTACATCACTTAAATATACTCCTTGAGGCAATGTGTAATGGTTTTTGATGATAAGGATGCATTTTTCATGGAAAAACAGAGAAGGAAGGATGAGAAAAGTAGCTAAGGGAAAGGCAGTTTTGGAACTCAACATACACCCACTGCTAGACTATTGCATGTCGCCATGAAATCAAAATTGTAAACTCTCTCCTCCTACTACATTTTTTCTGAGACTTCAGCCAAAACATCCAACCTCTTCTTGCTTTTCTTTGTACCAATTGCCATCCTAGGCTTCCTCATGAGAAATCCATACTTGAGGTTGATAAGTGCCCTGTTTAGCTTCTTATTCTTCCTTTATAGTTTTTTGTTCTTCTTGTGCCATAAAGCCAAGTGAAGCATAGTGTTATCATGGATAATCTTATCCAACTTGCTCTATTCTTTTAAGGCTTTATTTTCTCTTTGGATATGCTTATTTAGAACTTCTAGCTCATAAATTTCCTGTCTAAGTGAGCTAGTCAAAGTTTCTTGTGATGTGGCAGGTTGCTCAAGATTAGATGAAGTCCCTGGGTCTACTGATGTACTCTTTTTCTCCAATGACTCTATGTAGTCATAAATCTGTTGTTGGACCAGATCAATACTTGGAGAGGCTCTTTTTGGACTGCTTTCAAAGTTTTGTTGAGGAGAGTTTTGTGGGCTTTGCTCATATGGAATATTGTCATGGGACTGAGTTGTAGTTTCTTCCCCCAAATCTATGAACTGGGTCTCTTTTGATTTTGCTTTCTTCACTTTGCCCTTGAGTCTATAACTTCTCCTCAAACTTTGGGAGCCTATGATTTCTTCCTCTATAACCTGTTTCCTTTTTCCCTTCTCTCTATTGAGCTGATCTCTGATTTTGATTAATCTCTCTGAAAGCAGTTGTTCATACTCCTTAGATGATGAAGGTTTAGGAATATTCTTGTGGATTTCCTCAACATTTTCTTTCATTTTTCTCCTCTGCTTTGTCTGCTTTCTAATCTCTGTTAATTTTTCAGAGATGGGCTCTTCCTCATTGTTTTTTTGTGTTGAAGTTTCAGGACTGTTTTGAATGGTGAGGTTGGTCTTCCTTCTCCTACTTCTTCTTACAAAACTTCCCTTAGACAATTATGGAGCATCTTGGAAGAAGTTTTTGATCAAAAAGTCATCCCATGTGTCCTCTACACTCTTTAAGTGATGTTCAACTAAAATTTTTACTAGTCCATGATGATAAAGAGTGGTTTCTATTGCTTCAATTTTCTTATGAACATTAGTGGCCATTCTTCTCAAACTATTCAATAGGAAAAATGGGAGATTGAGGGTTCCATCTTCAAGAAAATTCATTAACAGTCTTATGTGATATACATACATGGAACCAAACCTTCCCTCACATGTAATGAACTTTTGCAAAATTAATAGCATGCTACTCCATTTGCCCTTAAGTGCAGAGATTGGAATTCCTTTCCTAAAAACTGAAGTGTCCATACTTGGATTTTTGAGAATGACCTTCCAGGTTTCATCATGAAATTCTTTATTCTTGAACCACCTCTCTCCTAGCCTTGGTAGCTCGGTTGCTTCAGCAATAAAATACTCGGTTACTGCAAATTTTAAGTCACCTATTTCCATGTCTATCCCATCAAACAATCTGGCAAAAGATTAGGTGATTTCTTTGTTGTAAACATTGAATTTTTGAATGAAGCTCAACCAACTAGCCTTCTGCAACATTCCTTTCAACTGAGGATAACCTTCCATGTACTTCACCCCTATGGCTTCAGTTCTGACGATGAGCCCCATCACTTCTGTTCTCTGTTATTCTTCAAAATTCCCTTCACTGATTGAGAAATGGAGTGATTGTGTAAAGAGGACTGTGTATACGGCAGTGGAACAACTGGTATATAAAAAAAAATAACTATGGATATGGGGACGGAATGACAAAATATATGGAAGTGAAACGACTATGAGTATGGGATAAAACGATTGTAGATACAGGGTATACAGATACAGAGTAGTTGTATGCATAAAATGTGTGGAAACAGAGTGTGCTCAAGGGATATGAAACAGAGTGGTTGTATATGTACACTGTGTAAAAAACAGAGTGACTGTTATACACAGAGAATACAAAAACAGAGTCACTGTGTGCACAAGGTAATAGAGTGTTTGTATGCACAAAATATATGAAAACAAAGTGATTGTATGCACAAAAAGGTTGTGGAAGTATAAGAGAAGAAAACTTGGTGTAATAAATGAACAATCAGGGTTTTGAGGAGTCGTATTCAAATAGGTTACATTATGAATCTAACCGTTTAATAGGTGTGTTGGAGAAGTCCGGTTAAGTACGAGTCATTTGAGTTTAAAACGAAGATTGCATCATTAGACTGTTAGGTATTAAAGATGGAAGGTGTGGTAGAATCATCATGGCCGTCAAATATCATAATGATAAATCAAGGAGTCATGTGATTATACGAGCTATACAAACTTATGTTTTGTATTGCTTTTTTGAAATAAGTTTTTGTTTTTACCTTTTAGAACCATACCTTCTGCTTGCTAATCTCTTGTTGTTTGCTTCCACAGGTGCTTAGATGTGATTGGTCTTCAAAAGTTGTTCTCTCCTCAATTACCTGCATATGAAATTTTATTATGAACTAGCCTTTTTATGCTTGGATTAATGATCAAACTGTTGCTACAGAATCAGATTGGCTTCAGAACAAGATTAGCTACGGAATGGAAACAACTGCAAAATGTGAAACAAAGAATAAATATGACTTTATGAATGAATGGAATGGAGATGATTGTGTGAGTGAAAATATGACAAGATGAAAAATGGAAATGGAAGAAATGTTGGAGAGGAAAATTTTATTGGTGGAATATGATAGTGGAGTGAAGTGAAACTTTGCAAAAGTAAAATAGAGATAAAACAATAAATTTTCAGAATGCAAAGTGAGTCACCATTTTTTTCAGAAAAGGAAATGGAAAATATAGGGTGTCAGAAGCTTCTGATTTTCACCCTGTATTTTCTGTATAAGAATGCCAATTAATGATTGGTTTTCAACCTTACACAATTTTTTTTTTTTTTTTTTGGTTAGATAGGAGAAACAAAGACTAAGTTGGTGGAGAAGAAGGATTCTTCTTCACCAACTTCATTTCAGAATTTGTTCTGAAAGATCTTGATGAACTCCTCCTTTGAGATTGGTTTTTGATAAATTTTTCAATCTATGACCATTCACAAGGAGAAGGAGATTGACTTGCATGTATTGGTATGATTCTTATTGCTCCATACTGCAAAAAAAAATTGTTCTGAAAGATCTTGGTGAACTCCTTCTTTGAGATTGGTTTTTATAAATTTTCAATCATATGACCTATTCACAAGGAGAGGAGTTTGACTTTCATCTATTGCTCTGATTCTTAATGCACCATTACTGAAAAAAAAAAAAATTCAATCTCATATGGCCCAAGCCAATGAGTTTGAAACTTCCCTTAAAAATATTTAAACTTTGAATCAAATAACAGTGCCCAATCTCCTTGAAACTTCTCGTCTTTGATGTACTTGTCATGCCACTTAGCCCTCTGTTGCTGAACTAGACCAGTCCTTTGAACAGCTTCTTACCTGATTTCATCAAGTTCATTCAATTGCTCTAGTCTATGCTTTTTAGCTTCCTATAAATCCATCTCCAATTGGACTGCCATCTTGAAAGTTTTGACTTGGAACTCTATGGGGAACAGGACTTGCTTCCCATAAACAAGTTCATAGGGTGTATGTCCAATTGTGTTCCTCCATGTAGTTCTATAGGCCCATAAGGCTTCAAGAAGCCTTTCTACCCAATCTCTTCTATGTAGATGCACAGTCTTGGTGAGGATTCTTTCAATCACTTTATTTGTAGACTCCTCTTGACCATTTGCTTGTGGATGATAAGGAGTGGATTTCCTATGCTTGATTTTGTATTCCTCCATAAGCTTCTCCACCATGTTGGATGTGAATTGAAGTCCCTGATCTGTCACAATTTATCTTGGAACACCAAAGCGAGTAAAAATATCCTCAAAAAGAAAACTAACTACAGAATTTTCGTTAGCAAAAAGTAATGCTTTGGCTTCTACCCATTTGGTGACATAATCAGTGCATACCAATATATACTTTTTCTGCTTGGATGGAGGATTAATAGGTCCAATAAAGTCTAAAGCCCATTTTTCAAAGGGTTCGATAAGTACCTAATATTGTAATGGAATTTCATTTGAGGGTGCAGGTTTCCCTACCCTTTGGCAGCTGTCGCACCTTCCGAGATATTCTTTAGCATCTTTGAAGATGGATGGCCAAAAATATCCTAAGGAAAGGATTTTATAGGTTGTCTTCTTGTCAACAAAGTGTCCACCACAAGGCTCATCATGACATGCTTTGAGAATATCAGGCATCTCATCTTCCTTGACACACCTTCTGATCATAAGATCTAGCCCTGTTTTATACAATTTGTTAGTGATCCATGAATATCTTGCACTATTTTGAATAATCTTTCTTTTCTCTCTAGGAAATAAATGTGAAGGTAACTTCCCTGTAACCAAGTAATTAGCAACATCTGCAAACCAAGGAGTTTGAGTAGTTACTGCAAAGAGATATTCGTCAGGAAACTTCTTCAATTGGAGAGTCTTCTTTGATATTCTAAATCCTGGAAAAGAAATCAGCAACTCTGTTTTATTTTCCAAGTCTATCTAACACAGTAATGTTGAATTCTTGCAAAAGTAAAAGCCATCTTGTAACTATGCCATTAGTAATAGGTTTATTCATCAAATATCTAATCGCAGAGTGATCTGTATGAACAAAGGTTTCATAGCCTGTTATATAGTGTATGAACTTGTTAATTGCATGAACAACAACTAAGAACTTTTTTCAGTTATAGTATAATTCAACTCAATGGGAGTCGGATTTTTACTTGTATAGTAAATGGCAGAAGGAATCAAATATTTTTGTCCCAATACAACTCCCAGAGCTGTATCTGAAGCATTTGTAGAAATATGGAAAGGAAGTTTCCAATTTGGTCCTCTTAAGATAGGTGCTTCAGATATTTTTGCTTTCAAGGTTTCAAATGCTAGTTGGCAATCAGGATTCCACTTGAATTCACAATCTTTTGTAAGAAATTTGAAGAGTGGAGATGCTACTTTGGTAAAGTTTTCTATAAACCTTCTATAATATCCTGTAAATCCTAGAAAACTTCTAACATCTTTTTGGCAATTTGGAATTGGCAACTTAGAGATGACTTCAAGTTTTAATTTGTCTACTTTAATCCTATCTCCTGAAATGTGATGTCCTAAAACAATATCTTCTGTAAACATCATAAAGCATTTTTCATGGCTTAGTGAAAAGTTTGTTTCTTTACATCTTTTAAGGAAATTTTCCAAATTTTCCAAAGCTTCTTCAAATGTGTTACCATAGAATGTAAAATCATCCATATATACCTCTACACAATCATGTATTAGATCAGAAAAAATTCCTAGTACTGCTCTTTGGAATGTTGCTGGTGCATTACATAACCCAAAAGGAAGAACTCGGTAGGCCAAAGTTCCCCATGGACAAGTAAATGTGGTTTTATCCTGATCCTCAGGTGCTACCTAAATTTGATTATAACCACTAAAACCATCCAAGAATGAGAAATACTTTTTACCTGCTAATGTATCTAATACTTGATCTATAAAGGGCAAAGGAAAGTGATCTTTTAAGGTTGTTTTATTCAATTCTCTGTAATCAATGCCCACCCTCCATTTACCATTCTTTTTAGGCATAGTTACCAAAGGAGAAACCCATTGGCTATCTAAGATTGGGTAAATGAAGTTTACATTGAGTAGTTTTTCGAGCTCTTCTTTCACAATCTCCCTAAGATTTGGATTCATTCTTCTTTGAGGTTGTCTAATTGGTCTACTGTTTTCCTCAATATAGATATGATGGATACAAGTCTTAGGATCAATACCTTTCATGTCGGTATACTCCCATGCAAATGCAACTGCATGTTTTTGTAATATCTTGTTTAACTCTTCTTGTTGTAGTTTCTTCAAGTTTTTGTTTATGTTCAATGTCCTACCTCGAAAAATTTCAATTGTAGAGCTACCAAACTCTTTCATAGAATAGAGAGAAATCTGCCTAAATGACAAGTATTCAACATTAGATTTTTCCTGGAATTGTGCATGATCATATTCTGAAGATGTTTCAAAATTTTCCAATGTGTTCAAAATTTGACTATCTTCATTAATTTCTGATATAGTAAAGATAGGTTGAATAACATCTTCATCATCGATCCATTCCTTGTCGTCTATTTCTGTGATTGCTTTTGCTGGAGGATAGAAAGTAAATTTCTTTGTTGAATTACCATCAGAAATGTACATGTCACCAGATCTACAACTAATAAAAGCATCAGCTGTGGCCAGCCAAGGTCTTCCTAGGATGAGTGGGTGTCCTCCTATATTATTCTTGGGAGTTAAAATCATGAAATCAACAGGATATTCCCAAGAATCTAAGGAGACTGAAATGTCTTCTAGCACACCATCTGGTTTGATTACTGATCTATCTGCAAGTTGCAGTAAGGTAGGTGTGTAAAGAAGGTTAGGAAGTTTAAGCTGCTCCATAGTCTGTCTACTCATAATGTTTATTGCTGCCCCTAAGTCAATCAGTGTGTTTGGAATTTCAATCCCATTTATGTGTGTCTTGACAATTGGACTTCCTGGATCCACATATTTCTGCATGGCAATCTTTCCCATCATGATATCTGCTATTTTTCCTACCAGGTGAATTCTTTTTGTTTCTCTTGGTTTTCTTCCTGATCTTTTGATGCTCAACTCCTTTATTGTCTTGGCTAGAATTGAAATTTCTCTAATGGCTTGTAACAAAGGAATCTTGATACAAACATTCTTCAATTCATCTAGGAAGTCATAATTGGGCAACAAGATCTGTTTTTCTACTCCTCTATCAATTTGTAATCTCTCAGGAAAAGGAGGTGTAGAAGTAGATGATGGTTGCTTAATTATAGGAGTTGTGTTTATTGATTCTTTTTGTTTTCATTTTTCAATGTTTTAGTTTTGGAGGGATGTCCCCTCAAAAATTTTATTGACTTTCAGAGAATCCTCCTCAGAAGTGTCTTGTTCTTGAATATCTATAGAAGGTTTTTCCTTTTCTAATATCTATAGAAGGTTTTTCCTTTTCTAATATCCTACCAGATCTAAGTTGAACATCATTAAGATCTAGAGGAGCAATCATATAAGTAGGAAATTATTGTCCTTCTACCATGTAAGCATTCTGAGGGTTTTTGTTATTGGGGTTTGGCAATGGTTGGGCTGGTAGTTGATTTGGTTTTTGTTGAAATGGAAGTAGGAGTTGAGGATTTTGACTTTGTTGTGGAAATGACAATGAAAGGTGAGGGCTTTGATTTGGAAGTTGTGGTTGCTAATTTTGCTGCTGATTTTGTGGGGGAGGATAGCTCTGATAAGATGGAGGATATTGATAATATTGAGCAAATCTCCCATAAGCATTATATACCCCTTGTGTCCATTGTTGAGATTGATATTGAGATTGAGATTGAGGCCAAGGTTGCTGCCAAGAATTCTAGTTTGGTGGGGGATGAAAATACATTGGATTGTTAAGTCCCTGATTCTGTTTCCCCTACCAAGGTCTTCTTGCAACAAAACAAAGAGATTTTGTAGGATTTGGGACTGTTTCCTCTTGAAAGACAGCCTTAAGACCTGGGATTGAAGGACAATCCTTGGTCTCATGACTTTCTGAACAAATCATACAAGTTTATACAATTTTTGCATCTAAAGGGCATTCCCTTAGAGCATGTTTATTTCTACATTTTGGACAAAAGATGGCTAAAGTATCAACCTCTGCTTTCTGCTTGTTTTGGATTTTAAGTGTGTCTAGTTGCTCACTAAGGCTCCCTAAAATATCAGTTTTAAACTCATTAAGCATATTGCCAATTTTTTCCCTACTTACAGATCTAGTTGCAGTTTTGTTTGCTTTAACAAGAGAAGTATCTCTTGATCCTTTTCCAGTTTTAGATTTCCCTCTTGAGAGATGAACACATAGTTCTGCTATGTCACTCAATTAGAGTTGAGAGATGTCTCCCTTCCCCATCATGTTAAGGATATCTATCCATTCATCTCTAATGGCCTTTAACAAAAGAGCTTTCAAAGTTTCTTCATCTAAATTGTTCATATTTGCTCTTTTCAAATTATAGTTGAATCTCTCAGGCAAATCCTCTAAGTTTTCATCTTCCTTTTGCATCATTTTGAACACCTCATCCTTATGATTAGTAGGCATACAATAATCCAAGTATCTATCCAAAAATGTCTGTTTCATGTCATTCCAAGTTCTAATGGATTGAGTGACTCACCCCATAAACCATTTCAAAACAGCCCCTTTTAGTGTTGAAGGGAACAATTTGAGTTTTTGAGAGTCTTCTAGATAGTCATAGGTTCTACACAAGACTTCAAACTCAAACAAAAATGTTTCAGGGTCCTCACTTTTCAACCCATAAAAGTTTGGGAGGATAGAGGTTGAGATGTTTTTCATTGTGGTATGTGTTTCCTCATCTACTATAGGGAATCCAAATGAGTTATCTATTTATCTATTTCCTTTGCCTCCTCCATTATTACGTCTACCTCCTCCATTGTTTCCTCTACCTCTCCCTCTATCCCCTCCTCCAAATAGTGAGAATTCCCCATCTTGTTCTTCTTTTGCCATTATAGTTTCTTTAGAGTCAATATAAGGCTCAACCTGCAAGGTTATTCCTTCCTCCTCTGGTTCTTCTATTAATGGACTATGGGAGAGAGTTCCTACTTTTTCTTCCTCATCGGGTAGTCCTAATTCTTCAACTACAATAGGCTCCCCTGTGGAAGTGAAAAAGGTCTCCTTTCCTAGGATTGTTTTGGTGGATGATGTAGGAGAATCTTCCGATTGAATTTCTGCCCCTTGAATTCCAGGAATCCTATGGCTGGGAGTATGAGTCTGGGCTGGAGGTGTGTCTTTCCTAACTCTTGGTGGAGTAGGTGGAGTTGTAGGAATCGAACTTCTACCCGTAGCTATAAATCTACCCCTAGAAGCTCTTTCTCTATGCATGTCATTGTTTTGTTTTTGTTTTTTGTTTTTTGTTTTGTTTTGTTTTTGTTTTTTTGTTTTTGTTGTTTTTGTTTTGTTTTGTTTTTTGTTGTTTTTGTTTTGTTTTGTTTTTGTTTTTTTGTTTTGTTTTTTGTTTGTTTTGTTTTTTGTTTTGTTTTTTTTGTTTTTGTTTTTGTTTCGTTTTGTTTGTTTTTGTTTCGTTTTGTTTGTTTTTGTTTTGTTTTGTTTTTTGTTTTTTTTTTTTTAATGTAAGTAGGGCTACCTAGTTACACTTCCCCGACAATGGCGCCAAAATGTTCAGTCAATTTAGTGTCCTAAATTGTTGCATAAATTATCAATTCGGGTATCGTAAACTGATGAAGTGTAGTGCACTATATGTGCTAGATGACCCTTTCTTACCTCACTATTTTTGAGTTTATGTTTGTTTTGGGGTTTTTCTTTTTTAATTCCTAATGTTCTGCAATGTAATCTACAAAATCTTAATCTACTGTTGCTAAGAATCTAAAGAAATGAAATGAGATCTAAAATTACTTTTAGGCCAACTTTGGAAGTAAAGTTTTTAAACAAGAAAATGAAAACAAAGCCTCTCTTCTTGCTATTATGATTGTTTCCAAAAAATGAACTGAAAGGACTTTCAAAACTACTATCTACTCAATTACAAAAGCAAAGCTTAAATGAGAAAATGAAATGGCAAATATCTATGATAAAATAAAAAAAATGAAATACTGGAAATAAGACTACCTCTACTGTATAATCTACTTGTAGAATTAAAACATAATGAACTACTGAAGATGAAATTGCAGTTGACTAAGTGAAGAACTAAAAATGAAATTGCAACTATTCTATTGTGAAAGCAAGGCTAAATGAAGTATTGTTGCCAATCTTCTACATAACTTAGAGAGAACTACCTCCTTATGATAGCAATTTGAGAGATTTCATTCTTCATCATTCTAAGAAAAGTAAACATGAAAATGCAATGAAAGACTCATTCATAAATAAAACATTTCACCACTTAGTTTTAGGATTAACCTTCAACTGAAAGGGTTCTTGGAAATATCATTTATATCATGAGTTATAAACTGATAAGAAAATGGCATTGAACTGCTTAACTCAAAAACTAATGAACAACAATTGTAATGAAAGACTCATTCATAAATGTAACATTTCACCACTTAGTTTTAGGATTAGCCATCAACGAAAGGATTTTGGAAACATTCATTTATATCATGAGTGACTACACTAATAAGAAAATGGCATTGAACAACTTAAATTAAAAACTAATGAACAACAATTGTAATGAAAGACTCTTTCATAAATACAACATTTCACCATTTAGTTTGAGGATTAACCATCAACGAAAGGCTTTTGGAAACATTCATTTATATCATGAGTGGCTACACTAATTTGAACAACTTAATTTAAAATCTAGAAACTAAGGAACAACAGATGAAATAAACCTATTTATGCTATTGACATCAACTTAAAACTATAGTTAAGAAACTAAAAAGCAATGAAAACCAAAGGACTATGCTTGAATACAACTACTCTGAGTTAGTGAAAAATGACATAAGCTGCATGATACATAGAGTTAGAAAACGATTATGAACATGATGAAAAACACATAGTGAATTTACAATTAAACTACGTAAGACAAACATAAATAAAATGTACCCTTGACCACGCAGGGGCCCTCTGCAAGTTCTCGGATTATCAACACGAAATCAACACTTCACAAGCACTTCAGGTATCCATTGAAAATAGAGTCTTCTTATTAAAACAGAGCACTGATTTTATCACACTATAAAGCGGAAATAGGCACTATTACATAAGCAAAAAAATTGAACTTGTTCTGCATTCTACACACTGGTATTTATAGGAAAAATATACAACTGTTTGAAGAGAGAAATCATCTACAACAAAACATGTAGACAGGTAATGTATGCGGAATTCTTGTCTTTGGTTGCCTTGAAACATAAATCTTCTAATAGTGGCTGTTGGATTCTTTTTGTGCAAGTGGCAGATGAGGTCCTTGGCTTCAGGAGACTACCTCAGATCCATTACTGAGAATCATGTAAAAACAGAGTCCTACTTGCTGTAGGTTTCTTCAGTTGACTTCCCTTTGACTAGAGTCCTCCACATCGATCTTGGCCAAATGGATAGGATACCATCCATGCTCTGACATTTTCCAAGCTATCCATGTGGTTTTTTTCTTCTCTTGACACCTGCAACCTACAAAAGCATGGAGATGGCTGCGGAACAATTGGTTAGCTGTAGAATGTGGTTGCGTTCCATAGCTGAAAGACAAAAACCTATTCAAATAACAAACATAACAATATAACTTGTAAATGACTGAAATATACTTCTTGAGGCAATGTGTAATGGCTTTTGATGATTAGGGATGCATTTTTCATGGAAAAGCAAAGGAAGAAGGATGAGAAAGTTGCTTAAGAGAGAGGCAGTTTTGGAACTCAACAGCGCCCCTGCTTGCGCACCGTGCCGCTTCTGTTCCAATATCAACTTTTCACAGTGGTCTACGTTCCTCAATGTTTGTTGCGCCCCCATCGATTGGCAGTTCCCTTGCTTCGATCATCATGCGTCACAGTGATCTCACCATCATATTACAATTCAGTGTTGTTACTTCATGCTATCGGTTCTTCCATCGCTTTATCTCTTCGTCTGAATCTGATGTGCGGAGCTGTTGCGTTCCCATGAAATTCTTCCGTCTTCTTGTTATGAAACCAGCTCACAAAAGGATAGAAAAGAGAGATCAACACCTTAGAATTCAGCCTCTTCGAGAGGGCAACCTCCTTTACATTACACAAATGAACAATTCTTAGATGATTCAAATGACAAAACCTCCTTTCTATATATAGGAGTCTAAGGAGTCACAATATAACCCAACCGACCTAACAATAATAATAT